>PVJA010006538.1:0-72965 GCA_004027025.1 Myocastor coypus
ATATATATATATATATATACGAAGCCCACCTGCTTCGTACCATTACACAGCTGGCCCGACTCCTGACTTCTCAATGATTTTACTGATCTGAGAAAGTGGATAATTACACAGATCTGTTCACTTACCATCAAACAACTGGGCCAGGACAATCAACTATAATCACATCTAATGAGTCAAACAAATAGGCTACGTGTAGGCCAATAACATAACAGAAACTCACACATTTCATAAAATTTGCATTTGCGAGAATACACTTAGTGCTACTGAAGATTTGTAGGAAGCGCCATCCATTCATCCACATCTGCAGCCACTTAGGGATGCTGGTATGGGAAGACCAGCTTCTTTCCAGACAGAAAATGGTGCAAGCCTAAGAGGATTTCCATTTCAGATGTTTCCTACAACCTTGATATTTTAAAGGCTCACCCCCAAAGCCTTTTTAAAGTTCCCAGTCACCTTTCTAATGGGCAATTACTTCTTTCAACAGTCACTAAAGTTTTATTCTACGTCTACTTTGGCGTGTGGTCATTAGCCCATCCTTTGAAGTAGATGACTTCTCCCTAATGGCCTGAAGAGTTCTTATTGTTTTGTGAATAACTTGGCTGGATCTTCTCTTGTCCTGGTCAGTAAGCAACCTTTGGAAAATAACTGTGGAACTTGGCTTTGTTTTATTCAGTGTCCAGGGGAACACTTTGCTTATAATAAGTACTCAATGACAGCATATATTCATTAACTAGAAAATAAAATTCCTGGGCGGGAGAGATAGTTCAGTGGACTGAGCACCTGCTTAGGCAAGCACAGGGACCAAGGCTCAATCCCTGGCACTACATGCCATGCTGGCCCAGCCCCCAAGAGGGCTGAGCCAGTCTGAGACTGGGCATGGTGGTGCATGCCTGTAATCCCAACACGTACCTATGATCCCAATGGTGAGGAGGCTGAAAACAGGAGAATCACTGAGTCCAATCTATATAATGAGACCTTGTACAGCCTGTAGATCCTGTACTAAATACATTAAAAAAAAAAAAAGTCTGGAACATTTGACTATGTATACAACTACCCTCTCTGCGATCAAAGAGAAGAAATCTATTGCACCAATAATCATTAGAAAATGTATCATGTCAACACCCTGTGCCCTGTATAACTACAACAAGGACAACAATATGCATTGTATCAATTATTGTGAATGTTCTGCTAACGTGTTTTGAAACTGTCACCTTGTAATTTCTTATTAAAAGTAATTAAAATTAAAAATAAATAAATAAATAAATAAATGTCTGATTCCAGTTTTCTCACATGTATAACACAATTATTTTTATTATTACTGGTATTAGTTATGCCACACACCTAATCATAATTGATTTTGCTTCTTTAATCTACAGAATATATGTGGTTCAAAATAAAAATTTCTTAATTTATTGACAATTTTCATCTTCATATGTTTCATAACGTTATTTTTTAACAGTAACATATTCCCCACTTAGACATTGTTGTGTATAACTTTTTTGATAATCAAATGTTTTAATATGATTGCTACATTAACCCATGACAAGTCCTGGTTCATGTAATGTCAGTAAAAATTCCCTCAAATCTGTGCAGACCACAGGATGAGTGGAACGCATTAGAAGATGCAGACATAGCTGCAGACACACTCATCAGCCACCTTATCTTTGAGAAAGTGGCCAAACAAACTCACTAAATATGTTTCCTTAAAGAAAAATGTTTGATCATGCTACATATTAAAATAAAACTTTCCTATTTTCAATATTATTACCTCATCATATTGGGAGAGTTCCAATCCCTGATGCTGGCTTATTTACTTATTTTAAAATAGGTACATTGAGGGGCTGGGAAGATAGCTCCATGGCACAAGTGCCTGCCTGGTAAGTGCAAGGTTGTGAATTTGAATACCGGTCCCGCAAAAAATAAAATAGGTACATTAATGCCCGCAGCGTTAATTCCTCTCTAAACAAATGCCTGTCTCCATATAAATAGCTCATACTCTTTCCTTCCTTCAATGACCTAAAAAAAAATGTTTATTTTATTACTTCACATCTACATCTGGGGTTTATTAGCAAAAGCAAAAATAAATAACTTTGCTTAAGTAACTCAGCAAAACTGCTTTCCCTAATGAAGTCACACTTATAAACCAGCATCCTAAAAATGCTTCATAGTTATTTCAAAGGCTTTGGCAGTTTTGGGGAAATTTAATTTGCTTAAAAATTTGTTTAAGAAGTTAAATATTTTCACTTTATACCATCTAACATCAAGTTAAAGCAAACCCCTCCAAAATAGTGGTGCAAGGGACTGGACACAAACATTAATGTCCTTACCTGACCTCTTTGGCACTATGTGCCATACTTCACTACCCAAGCACCTGTGTGTCTCTTTCTAATGGCCTTCTCTAGTCACTTTCACAGCAAGACAATAGTGCCAGGCCATTAGCATCTCTAAGCAGGAGGAGTTGATAAAGAATTATTCTATGTCCCTTACCCCTGGGCTATCAAAGATGATATGGCATTGTGTGTTCTAAGTAGTGCCACAGATTCCTTAGTGGGACTGAACCCCAGTGGCACAGTGGTAACAGGCCAGATGATGAAACTTTTTATGGGTTGCTTCTCTCCTACTCTTTTCAGTTTTCCTATTTGATGTTTGCTTTACTTCCAAATAAATTTTCTGGCCTCCCATCTATCTCTTAGGGTGCACCTCTGCAAGAGCCCAAATTAGGAATACTTGCAAACCAGAAGTCCTGAGAAGAACATTGCTAGTGTAGGAGTCTAGAGGGGAATAATTCCTTAGTCAAATAAAAGAAGAGCTCCATGACAGTATGAGCAAAGTGGCTCCAATTCTCAGTGTGCTGTGACAATCCACCTACTGAGAGTCACGTAGGATGAGCCGGGACATGAAGCAGATAGAAGAGGACATACTAAATTTCCCTGGGTTTGGAGGGATTTAGGAACAGTGGCCATTGAAATCTGTTCGATTTTTGTTTGTGGTGTTATTGTTGTTATGTGAAAGCGTTTTGTTTTTAAGCACAACTGAAGCAACTGAAGAAAAGAACAGAGAGTCAAGCTCCTACCAACTCAGCTCTCCTGTTCATTGTTGGCCTCAGGGCATTCCCTGACCCCCAAAGCTCTCATTCTTTCAGTGCGGTTGTCTGGAATTCTGGGAGTTAATGACCTCTCAGAGCACTTCCAGTCCATGATTGACAGGAACTGTTGCATGAGCATCCCAGCTTGCTCAAGCTGTGGAAGAGATGACTCAGACATGTATGTGCTCCACAGCGGCTCCTGGAGTTTCCTCAGCAATGAAGTCCACAGTAAGCTCCAGCAGCCCATGTAACTCAACAAAATTCCTCAAGCTGACTCCTTCCCCTGTCTTAAGTCCACTGCTCACTTTGTGTCCTGCTCACTGTTTCAGGGTCTGCATCTAATACATCAAGTGGTCTCATCCATCAGTCACAGGAGTACAGCATGGTAGCTTTAAAAAAAAATCAATTAGCCAAAGTCATGAGGAATATGCATAATCCAGTCTGACATCTCTACAACATAAGATTTGGGCCCTATTGACTAAGAAAAAATAGAAGTGAATTCACAACAGATTCAGGGCTTAAAGAGATTAGTTGAATTCTGTCTTCTGGTAAAGCAATTATGAAAAGGAAAATTAGATTTCATGTAAGCAAATTTTGAGACACATTAGTGAACTATGCATCTATACTTTGTCAGAGATACAGCCCTGTATAACATGAATAGATAGAAGCCTTATGTTGTCCCAAGTTCTTGACAGTTTCTAAGAACAATACATAGCCTATGAGCAAAAAAAAAAAAAAAAAAATTACCATCAGATACACAGCTCATCCATTGGAGGTCTTAGTACAACTCCAATTTTTCTTTCCCTTGGGAAAATGTAAAGGAGAATGATGAAAAGTATGTCAATTACATCGGATTCTTTCATTGAATCATGGAAAAAGCATACACATAATTGGCATTAAAAATACAACAATTAAGGAAATAAAGGATCTGTTAGGAGAATCTTGCGATTCTAATTAGAAACATGCAAAATTTCGGTTATTGAGGAATTGTATAAAATGCATGAGAGGGAGAGGGGATGGTGAAAGGAATTAAGGTGAGTTATCCACACATACCAGCACCATATGAGTGGTGTTTGCAACACTGTGTGCTGCACACATGTGCTAATAAAAATTAAAAAGAAGTTGTGTAAAAATGAT
The DNA here is from genome assembly GCA_004027025.1 of Myocastor coypus. Classification (NCBI taxonomy): domain Eukaryota; kingdom Metazoa; phylum Chordata; class Mammalia; order Rodentia; family Myocastoridae; genus Myocastor; species Myocastor coypus. Next base: position 4,223 of record PVJA010006538.1, read on the forward strand.
AGGCGAGCCAGGCACAGTGGTGCACTCCTGTCAACCCAGCACTCTGGAGGCTGAGACAAGAGCATCATTCAGTCCAGGACCAGCCTGAACTACATAAGGAGGCTCTGTCTAAAAATAAAAATAAATTGGATTATAAATTCTATAAGTACATGAAGCATAATTGATATTTATAGGTTCTTTATGATTATAAATATAGTTTTCTGATCTTTTTTGAGACAGGGTCTCGCTATGCAGTTCAGGCTGGCCTTGAGCTCACTTTTGTAGCCCAGGCTGGTCTCGAACTCACACTGATCCTCCTGCCTCAGCCTCCCAAGTGCTGGGATTACAGGCATGCGCCACCATGCCCAGCCCTATAAATATAATTTAATAGAGTAAAACAATAAACGCTCCAGAAGATGCTGTCTGTTCTAATGATGCAATTGCTTAGAAAATATCAAACGTGGAAGCAGGCGCCCTTGGCTGGCACAGCCCAGTGCAATCCGCTGAGCCGCCACCACGCCTGGGTGCCTACTGGAAGGCTTTAGCTGCGTGCCCAGCAACCAGTTATTTGGTGACGAATCTGACCTCTTTCTGGCTGCAGCAATGTTGGGGTTCCAGGGCCAAGAGCATGCAGCTCAGACCATCTCCACCACAGCGCCCAAGCAGCTGCGCAAGGAGTCCCAGAAGACGCCGAGAACCTGAAAGAGGGGTAGGAGCCGCCCCTGGCACTGACCAGGAAGAAGAAACCAGATGAGCTGGGAGATGACCTAAGCAACAGCTCTAGGAGGAAGGGGAAATAAGCGATAGAAAGAAACTGGAATAGCGGCTGCCTACTGCAAGAAAATTTGAAAAACCACTTGAAGAAAAAGGTGAGGGAAGAGAATTTTCAGTGAATAGACCCACTGTTGACCTCCTATTTGAGGGCAGAGTGGCCTTGGAAAGGGGCAAGACAGCCATGGCCATGGCATGAGCAGAGGTGATGGGCTTGGTGCACGTGCCAAGCATGAATTTGATGGGCACAGTGGAAACAATATGTCCGCCCTGAAGCACAAGGACAAAGGAGAAGGCTGTGGATCTCACAACTGGAGAACTGTCAAGGATGAATTGACTTGCATCCATCAAATCTGACTGAGGAAACCAGTTACTGAAAACAAAAAGGATGAAGTAAAAGAAGTTAAGAAAGAGGGTCCAAGAGAGATGACTTTGGATGAGTAGGAGGTGACCCAAAAGAATGACGCAGTGAAAGCAGAATTGAATGTCCAGAAACCAAACGAAAATGTTGATGGGCAGTGGAAGAAGGGTTTTGTTCTTCCCTTCCCATTGAAGAGTGAAGAGACTCAGCGGAAGACTTGTGATGGACCATCTCTTCCGGAAGCCTGCGAATGATATCACATCTCCGCTGGAGATAACTTTAGAGACCTCAGAATCCTGGAATAGGATGAGTGTGGGGTGGGGTGGGGGGTCGGTAGACTGAGCCCGGGCAGCAGGACTGACTCGAGTGCTTACACCTCGATGCAGACAACCCTGTGGACTTCCCAGCTCTGGCCTAACAGGATGCCTAGAGATGCCCAGTTTCTTGGTGGACCCTCTTGTTCAAAGCTTTGTGCATGCTTACCGATCCCAAACAAGTAAGAATTTTTTTAAAAAGAAAAAAGATTGTCATACCGTTCTACAATTCACACTAAAGACTGAATTTTATCTGTTTTGAAAATGAACTATTAGCCAGGTGTGGTGGCGCACGCCTGTAATCCCAGCACTTGGGAGGCTGAGGCAGGAGGATCGGTGTGAGTTCGAGACCAGCCTGGGCTGTGAAAGTGAGCTTAAGGCCAGCCTGAGCTGCATAGCGAGACCCTGTCTCAAAAAGACAAAAAAAAAAAGAAAATGAACTATTGCTACACAGAAGTTAACCAATATGGTAGTCAGTTTTGTATTTAGAGATACAGCAGGGATGCTTTCATCATCTTCAGAGATTATGCATTTTTCATGAATATTTTTGTACTTCTGCTTTCATATATGCAAACTTGAAATATAGGTGTGAATAGTGTGGACCAACTTATCAAAATCAAACATTAAATTTGCATCTATTCCCTAAAATTAGTTTTAAATTACACTAGATATGTAAACAGAGTAATCTGATTTATAGGTTAAAATTTTAAATTTAGGGAAAGACGAGTTTGGAATGGTAACGTTAATAAATCAACTGTTAGTCCTTAAAAGTCTGAGCAAGAATAAGTGATCCTTTCAATAAACAGTAGCTGTTCTCAAGAGGAACTAGAAGACCCGGGCGTGGTGGCGCACGCCTGTAATCCCAGAACTTGGGAGGCTGAGGCAGGAGGATCGGTGCGAGTTCGAGACCAGCCTGGGCTACAAAAGTGAGCTCAAGGCTAGCCTGAACTGCACAGCGAGACCCTGTCTCAAAAAGACAAAAAAAAAAAAAAAAAAAAAAGAGGAACCAGAAGACTGGACCTCTATGAGTAGGATGTGATGAGCCTATGTTTTCAAGCACGGTGAACTTAACATCTTTTTTTTTTTTTTTAACTTAACATCTTGAAAGAGAGCAGTTTGACAGCCCAGATCTACCCTGAATGACCAGTTATCAGGGAGTTCTATTTTCAGTCTCTTCACCACCACATCTGCATTGCAGCCTGTCTATGCATTATATGATTTTGAGGGGGAATTATTTTCGTGTTCTTCCAGTGAGAATCACAATAGATATTAAGATGATTCTCACATGGATTCTGCAATTGTCTGGCCTCCAGCTCTAACAAGGAGCTAACCCTAACCCTAATCCTAATCTCTGTGTTTCACCATCCACAACTTAAAGTAGGCAAGGAACTTTGTATTTCTATTTCTTCTCCCCACCCCACCCCACAAAAATCAAAATAATGTCACTGTTCTGTATGTTAATTAAGTTAATTAATTAGAACAGCTGCTATGAAGACAACAACATGCAATGTACTACTTATTGTAACTGTCCTACTAACCTGTTTTGAAACTGTCTCATTGTTATTTCTTTCTCATTAAAATAAAATAAATAATTAAGCAGGGAGTGGTGGCGCACGCCTGTAATCCCAGCACTCGGGAGGCTGAGGCAGGAGGATTGGTGCGAGTTCGAGACCAGCCTGGGCTACAAAAGTGAGCTCAAGGCCAGCCTGAGCTGCATAGTGAGACCCTGTCTCAAAAAGACAAAAATAAATAAATAAATAAATAAAATAAATAATTAATTAAATTTTCACTACTACTTGTGGAAAAAGTATCCATTCCTTTACAAAACAAAACTGCTTTAAATTCAGGTTTGAGGGGTCAGGGAGACAGCTTTGTGGCACAAGTGCCTGCCTGGTGAGTGCAAGGTTATGAGTTCAAACTCTGGTCCCACAAAAATAAAAGAAAATAAATAAATTCAGGTTTTAAGGTTTATGCGGAGATATTTCATTCAATTTCACTACTTTATATTAATTACTCACCTAATTTTCTCAACTAATTAGGTGGAATCTTCCTTCCATACATGTACTAGAAGATTATAGAGCTCTTATCAAGTAATTTTTTTTTTTTTTTTTTTTTTTTTTTTTTTTTTTTTTTTTTTTTTTTTTTTTTTTGGCAGTACTGGGGATTGAACTCAGGGCCCTGCACTTGCCAGGCAAGCGCTTATTCTACTGCGCTATCTCCCCAGCCTCTTCTCAGGTAAATAAAATAAGTCACTGCAGCTTTTTGTCTAAGTAGTACTGAAAAGCAGTAGCTGTGTTTGATTTACGTAGATAGGCTTCTCAAAGGGAATAAGTAAAATGCCTACACTTTAAAATGTTGGTTACTGCCTAGGTATAAATCAGTCAGAAACTGAAATACCTAAATGTTTCACCTAACTCACCACCATTTTTTTACATGAAATGGAAACAGGAGACAGTTAAGAATTCTTCATCTATCCCATAGCAACCTGGAATCCAAATCCAAAGCCTGTGGCTGACCACCTGTCCAGGAATCTCAGGACTACTTAGAAATCCTGTGAGAAATTTAGAAATTCCCTTTCTTGCTTTCATTCTGCATATGTGGTCCTACTGTTTAATTCTAGGTAGATGAGCTCAGCTACTTCACCAAGAATATAAAGCCTATTCCTTATCTATTGTTGTAAAGCATCCAGCTCACATATCTTGGGCACCTGCTGTGTGCCACGCAGTTTGCTAGAACAACAACAAAAAAAAAAAAAAATGCCTGAGGAAAAAAGATGCAGTTTTGCTTCAAGAAATACCTAACCAGGAAAAGAAGAGGATATGAGGAAGAACAATAAAAATATAATAAATTAAATCAGAAGGGGCTGGAATAGTAAATCATAAGACAAGGAGAGCTTTTACTTAAAAAAAAAAAAAAAAAAGCAGAAATAAAACACGTCCTTACCTGAAATTTTTCCTTGAATTCGTTCTGCTCCCTATCTCCTAATTTATATTTATTTTGTTGTCTGTTGTCTAACTGCTGCCTAATCGAGTTTAGGAAAATATAAGGGAAACATGCAGGTCATTGATTACAAAGAAAGAAAAAGATACTATTACTTATAATATGAATTTGTAAGTTAGTATTTTAAATATTATGATTTCTTAAAAGAAAAACCTTTCAATTTTCTCTTTCTCACACGAGTGTGGTTAGGTAGGATGAATAGACAAATACACAGATAAATTTAGAAGATAAATCTACGGCCTACCAGATAGCTCAGGGGATTGAAGTGCCTGCTTAGGCAGAGCGCAGGGACTGGGGTTCAATCCCCAGCATACTGTGCTGGTCCCTCCCCCTGGGCATGCTGAGCTGGCCACTGAGACTGGGCACAGTGGCTCATACCTGTAATCCCAGCACTGAAAACAGGAGAATCACTATGACTGTGATCTGTATAGTGAGACTCTGTAGACCCTGTACTAAATACAGAAACAAGAGAAGAGATGAGAAGAGAAGAGAAGAGAAGAGAAGAGAAGAGAAGAGAAGAGAAGAGAAGAGAAGAGAAGAGAAGAGAAGAGAAGAGAAGAGAAGAGAAGCTTTCTTCCAGCATCCTATATACTTCCTGGCATCCCAAGATCCTTTCCTGCTTTCTAAGATGTCTTCCATAAGGGAAAAAAACTTAGTATTTTGGGTTAAGCATGGATGTATTTAAAAACCACCCCAACCTCAGTGCCTTATCTCGCATTCCTGCTATGATCTCTCACTATTCTGAGGCTTGACTGAACCCAGCTGGCTGGGGGCTGAGTCACCCCCTGCTGGGACTCTGCTAGGTCAGAGTGGCCCTGTATGCATCTGGTACGGTAGCCAAGGCTGCTGGAAGGCCAGGTTCAGGCTCAACTGAGACACTGACATTTCAGGAATCTCTCAACCCCCTTCTGCCTCTCCCTATCCCTCCTTCTTCCATCTCTTTCTTTCTTCCACAGAAAATATTTACTATCCCCCTTCTTCCTACCAAATACTAATCTAGGTATCTGCAATCTGGCAGTAACCAAGATAGAAAATCTGCTTTCATGGGCCTACCCTTTAGCGGGGGGAAAAAAACGATTTTAAGTAGCAACAAATACTCTGAAGAAAATTCAACAGATGGCAAAAAAACAATGATAGGGCAGCGTTCAGGGAGTGCTTTTGAACGAGTGAATAAAGCAGTGTTCAGTCTCTCAACAACACCACCCCATCATAAAACGAACTGAAACTAAGAGGATCTAGTGTTAACAGATTGTTTAAATGAACACATTAAGATAATAAAATATAATTCAAAGTGAAATGTGTATTAATATACAAATCTGCATTACTCAAGGACTAGAGAATAAAATATGATTGATTTTACTTGCCACTAATAAACTGTATCACAGATGCTGATTGATTCCATCACAGTGCAGCATTACTCATAAAATTATAGGAGCAAATTTTGCATTGTTACTGTTCATATAATTTTGTCATGCTATAAAGGAATATTACCATTAACCAATGCTAGTCAAAGGAAAACATTCTAAATCATTTCAAAGTTCAAATTAATCCAATAAATGATAATAACGTTTAGGGCCTTAGCTCTTGAGGCAGTTTATTGTTGAGTTATTTACAGTAACATGTGAGCACAAAATAAATAGGCACGTTAAAAATTAGTACAGTCTACGGCCTCAGTTCAACAGTGATCGTTTTTAATGGCAGGAATAGATACGTGAACAAAAAGACAGTCATGAATTGGTGAGCATAAACTAGGGTTCAAGAACTCCAAAACTCTATTGTACCTTTGCTAATGACACAGATCATAACTTCGTGCAATAAAACTTGGTTCATCAGCCTTTTCTTTCTAGCCCACAGGAAGACCCACCTCCACCAGTACTTGGTAACAGCAAGCAAACTTTTTGAATACTAAAGGAATCATAATAGCTTGGCCAGCTGACAGAAACGCCACAGGGATCAAGCTGTATAACAGATGCACAAAAGCTTCTGAAAGGCCTTTTCATATATGCATATATACATATATATAATGCAATGGATGATCTTATTTTAATAATTACATGTATCAAACCTGACATGTTGATGATCTGGAGCATTGATTATGAAGCCATTTGAAACTAAGTGTAATACAAAACCAGACTACCATAAAAGGAAAATAGCAGTTTTAAAACTCAGCTGCTACGAGACCATTTCAAGCTTTCCCCCCTCATTATGAGAGAAAGTGCTATGAAATTACAGCAAGACACAGATCATATGATGCTTGCCAATTTCATGATCTAAGGATAAACATTGTTTAGAGCTGAACATAATAATTATTTGCCAATTATAAAAATCATCCACAGTTGTCAGAAACCTGGAAACCTGCAAACCAGAAACATACTGGAATAAAAACAAAGGGGAAAGGAATATTTACAGGCTGTGATGGTTAATTTTGCATGTCAACTTGACTAGACTATAGGACCCAGTTTTAGGCTCAAGTATTAGTCTAAATATTACAGAAAAGTATAAATATTCTATACTACAAACATATACTAATAAAAAAACATTTTTTCTAATTTAAAAAATGAAAAGTATAAAAAGATGCTAACCTCATATAATCCAACAACATTACCATTTAAAAATATTTCTACGGGACTGGGAATATCGCTCAGCAGCACAGTGCCTCCCTGACAAGCACAGTTCAAATTCCTGAGTTCAATTCCTGGAAAAAAAAAAAAAATCAACTTTACTGGTCTACTTAATTACATTTCCAAGCACAGAAGCATAGAGGAACTTATTTTACTCAAACAGCATGATATTGGACATATAAGATTCAAACTGTAATGCTACTTATGCCTCTTAACATATTAATAGATCATTTTTCCATGCCCTGAGGAGTCTTAAGTATGACTTTTAGTAGTTATCTAATAATCCACCACATAATTACAATCCATTTAACTATTTGATGAGTTCCAAGCATTTCAATAATTTTTTTTAACTGGGGCCTGGCAGGACAGCTCAGTGGTCTAAAGCACCTGCTTAGGAAAGCTTGGGTGGCTGCAGGTACCACGGTTCGATCCCCAGCACCACCTGCTGCATCAGCCCTGCCCTGAGGGCAGGATGATCCAGCCATAAAAATAAATAAACAAACAAACAAAAATTTCTGAAATAAGAAAACAATAAAATAATTATTTTTTTAAATTCAAAAAAATAATACTTTTTTTTAACTGTACAACATGCTCTCCTGATCTGGAAAACCAACTGAGTCATTGCTTTTGAAATTTGAAGTTTCTGGGCCGGTGAGATAGCTCAGCAGTCTAAAGCGCTAGCTTAGGCAAGCTTAGGCAACTGCAGGGACTGCAGTTCAATCCCTGGCACCGCATGCCTCACCAGCCTCACTGCTAGGGCAGGCTAAGCCAGCTATAATATAAATAGATAGATAGATAGATAGATAGATAGATAGATAGATAGATAGATAGATAAGTAAATAAAGTTTGAAATTTGAAGTGTCTAAAGGTCAGGATCAAACATATTGTACTTGGTTCTACTGCATGCAAACTACAGTTCATTACAAATAAAGAGTATATTTCCAGTTCAGCCCTATGCCAGAGTCAGTCTGATCTGGCATCAAAACACTGCTCCCCTGTGCAGATCTACACTGCCAGAGGTCTTTGTGGCAGTGATTTGGACCCTTGCCTCTTCATCGTCACCACTACTAGGATCACGCTTTTGTTTTCAAGTTACATACAATGCTCATGACTTTTGAGCCTTACTATTCTCTATTTCATGTCACAGGATGCTTAGAAGAAAATCAACCAAAAAATAAAAAATAAAAAAGATGGAGAGCAGTCCTACATGGGCCCATAGGAAATATCAATAGGAACAAATTTCGCATCCTATATGTGTGCATTTGTGCTTCCAATTATGAGATAAAACTCAACGTGCGTTCTCAAGTGGTGAACAGCATGGATGTTCTTGGAGAACAAAGAAATGCCACAGCATGGCAAACCACCTTAGTGCTTCCATAAGGTTCAGTGGCCTTGGGACCTGCTGAGTCCAGCTCTCTCCCCCACTCGTGGCAAGTTTTGTTCTCCAGCCATTATTCTCCTCTGCAGAGGCCCTCGTCCAAATCCCCAGGGCCAGGATACTCGCAGCAGCTGGATTTCTCTGGAACAGCTAAATGGCATTTTTCCTAAGTGCTCTTCTCAGATTTAGATGCAGGGGGGAGGGTCATTTGTGAACTGATAATGATAAGGGCAATAATCCATTTGTGGTTGAGCTTAAATGCTATTTTAGCAATGCCTTGAAATGCAGTGCATGATTAGTATTTCCCTGGTTGGTATACATCACAGTTTTAAGAAATAGATTTCAAGGTCTTTCAAGTTTATTATTTTCATACATCTTCTACTTTTTCCTTTTATTTTATTTGTTTACCATATTCTAAAGTACTTACATATGAACATGGGGGTCTTGGTAATTTTAAATCCCCAAATTGTTTAGAAACACATAAATTGCATTTGTGGATTTAGGCATGTCTGTTAACTAAAAGAATACCAAAAATCTCCTTCCTACATACAAAAATGGTAAAACTTCTTGGACAAGTGAAAGTTGTTATCTCTTTTGTTCATTTGTTGGTTGGTTTGTTGAGACAGAGTCTCACTGTGTAGTTCAGGTGAGCCTTAAACTCGCAGCAATCCTCCTGCTTCAGCCTCTCCCATGCTGGGATTACAGGTGTGCACCACCATGCCTGACTTGAAAAGTATTATTTTACAATAAACACATATCATTGATTTTCTTTAATAATGGAGTTGGTAGGTTACAAAACAGTTATATAACATAGTAAAGGAAATTTGTGTTGGAAAAGCATAGAAAATAATTCAAAGAAATGTGTTACCAATCTCTCCCCACATACACAAGCTTTGGTAATCTCTCTGCTCCAGCAGTGTCACTACAGTTAGAGGCCAGATCCTTATCAGTTTTCCTTCCTCTGGATCACCACACTTTCCCTGGCTGCTCTGCTCTTAGCTTTCATTCTAAGCTGTTACTAAAGTTATTTCCTTAAAAACAGGCCAGGGACAGGGGAGATAGCTCCACAGTCTAAGCCCTCCCTGGTAAGCACAAGGACTGGAGTTAAATGCCCACTGCCACATGCCAAGCTGGCCCCAAAACTAGGCATGGTCCCTGTGACAAATAATTTTTTTAAAAAGCCAGATCACAAACACTTTTCCTCTAATAACTTTTCACCATCCTTCTTCCTACATATACTTATAAGTAACACATTTCTCATCTCACACACATATCCATTTATAAATAGCATTGATACACAGTTAATACATTAATATACTATGCTATCACAACATAAAATCAACTCTTTTTTTTTTTTTTGCAGTACCAGAGATTGAACTTAGGACCTTGCACTTGCCAGGCAGTTGCTTATGCCGCTTAGCTACCTCCCCAGCAAAACTGACATTTTAAAGCATGAGATGAAGATGAAATAGAAACTACCATATGGTCTACTTATTAATTATAGGTAAAATCTTTTGCTATTGATGAAATGTTACCTAATGAGAGTACTATGGTTACACATGCTTCATAATTTTGGACAACAAATTTTGATTGAAATAAGGATACTTATCAATCTGGCTGTGAGTGGAGTTTATTTTGTTGGGTGCCAGAGCTGCTAACTGCCTCACAGGGAAGCACAGACACATGGGAAGGAGCATGTCATTGGACATGAAACTGTGATTACTTGGGTTTTTTTATTTTTTTGGTTTTTTTATTTTATTTTATTACTTTTAATAAAAAATAACAATATGATAGTTTCAAAACACATTAGTAGTACATTCACAATAATTGACACATTGCATATTGTTGTCCTCATAATAGTTATACAAAGCACGGGATGTAGACATGATAAATCTTTTATTGAGATTGGTAAGGGAAAAAAAAGAAAAAATTTCTTCTTGTGATTACTTATTTTTCAAGCTTATTTACCAATTTCTCATGGTGTTTTGTGATAACCCACTAATGTTCACATAGTTACATTATCTATAATTTTTTAAATGACTTATCCACTGTGTGAGGCTTAGGTTACTGAAAGCAGATAATATAATATATACATTCACTTAGGCAAGGAGACAGAAACTACTGATGAATTACAATTTGTTCACTCAAAGAATGGGTAAGAGAGTTGGTAACTTTCTCTCAATGTCGTGTCTACAGCGATTCCCTTGGAACTCCTTGTGCTAGACGAAAGCTCTGTGTGGCTGACACTCAGACCAAGGGAAGGCACCAGTGGCAATCCACATGCCACTTATTAGTGAAGCTTAAATCCTATCCACAGATGAATTAAACTTACAGTCTTCAAAATATACCGTGATTATATATAATTTATTTCTAATAAATAAATACATATATAGGTATATACATACAGTCTTTACATGTGAACTTATTTTCAGCCATAAAATCATAAACATTTGTTTCATATGTTGGCTTTGCATGAGCCAAGGTAGTATTTTGTTCTTTTAAGGTACATGAAACAAAGCTTATGATGAGTACATCAATGCATGTTATATAATAAGCAGATATCTACTCCTCTACTCTGTTACTTTCCAAAGGCAAAAGCTTTTGCTGATGGTCATAGATAGGAATTGAGACTTGGGTGAACCAAGTTCTCTTTAAATTTCATCTATAAATTGATGATGCTTTTAACTAATATTTATTCCTAAGAAGCTACACATGGTTTGAAGATGGAAATATTTTTTATAATACTTGCTCTATGAGTGCATGTTGGAGACATCATGAAGGAGTGATCCTCGTGAGCTGCCAGCTTAAGCTGCCTTAACTAGCACCTTAGTAAATGCTTTCATATCTGAGTAATGGACTCTTCTGTCCTAGTCTGAGCACAACATTCCCAAAATGTGTATACCTGGTCCACTGCAGCCTATCCCTGGAGATTGTGGTTTGTGCTTAAATCACTATTGCAATTTAGTAAGGACTATGAGGTAAAATTAGATAAAATGAGAGAAATTTAAGCAAACATTTTACATTACTTGATAAACTCTGCCTCTCACTTTTAGTTGTGTTAGATATTTGTGGTCATGTGTAATTGAAGCTCTCAGAATATTAGCTTTCAAAAGACAATCATGTTATATGAAACTATTTGGAAGCACTTTTACAAAGAGGTAAATGTTTTAAAAGTGAAGTAGATGTCACTGATGGCAGTGGCAGACACAACATAAAATTGTTGAGATCACTAACACTGGCCAGAAAGATATTATCATGCATCTGCACAAATAATCTTGTGCCGCAGCATTAATTGGTGTTTACTATTCTATCTATAGGAAGTGTTGGTTGAATCACATAACAAGTTTAGCTGGTATAATCTCAACACTTCAGAAACCTCTGAACTATGTTGAAAATCATAGTTTTATTTTTCTTATATTGTTGCTAGCAATTTTTCTTCTTGTTTGAGAACTGATAGTTTTTATTCACAAAACTATTTCAACATTCCCATGAACCAAGCAACAAAACTCCTCATCTGAGGCATAATTCAGAGAATCATGAGGAAAATATGACATGTCTGATCCCAAGGTTTTCATACACATGCATTCATGTTTCAAATAGAGAATAGCCATAGATATCAGATGTGTTTTTATACAATGGAGTATTACTCAGCTACAAAGAATAATAAACTCGAAGCCTTCATATATAAGTGGATGTATCTTGAACATATACTTATAAGTGAAATAAACTAGACCTGCATGTGCAAATATCATATAGTTTCTCTAGTGTAAGAACTCAAAAAGAAATAAAAATAGAAAGGCATAACACAGCTAAATGGAAATCAAGAACTTAAGGACTAAAACAACGAAGAAACAGCAAGCAGAAAGGTTAGAAAATATGGCAGGGGCAAATCCATGCACTTATATACATTGGATGATTTAGACAATGATCCTAACATTCTCCAGAAGGTTTTTGAAGCTAGTAGTTAATCAGTAGAATTCTCACCTTGACTAATTATAAATGCTAATATCTGTGAAGTAAGCAACTACACTGAAGTAGCAAGGTGTAATTCTAAAACCATGCATGGAATGCCTGTCACTCCAGTCTTTTAAATGCATACTGCTTCTATTATCATATCAATTATTGCTGTAGTCTCTCAAGTAAATGTTTGTTTGTTTGTTTGTTTAAAAAAGGTAATACAGCTGGGCGTGGTGGTGCAGGCCTATAATCCCAGTACTTGGGAGGCTGAGGCAGGAGGACTGATGTAAGTTTGAGACTAGCCTGGGCTACAAAAGTAAGCTCAAGGCCAGCCTGAACTGCATAGTGAGACCCTGTCTCAAAAAGACAAAACTAAATAAATAAAAGAGAATAAGGGTCAAGAAAAAAATGCCACAGGATTGACCTGATACAATTTTGTATATTTTGTATATGCTTATATTTCTAAATTTCTGTGAAAAAGTGTTTTTTATCACATTCTATGGGGATTTATTAGAATATCAGTGATTGATGGAACATACTGGTTCCATGTTAAGTCTAAGGTGTTTGATATTCACAAAGACAGTGATGTTAAGTTCAAGTGCCTATGTTATAGGGCAATAATATAACCAAGCTTCTCTTCTGGAGGGTTAACAACTTAAGTTTGCAGACAAAAAATTAGAGAAAAAGAAGGGATACAAGGATAGCTGATATTTTGGCCCAAGCCCTGCTAGGTCAGTGAGGACTCAGAATGTAAGAGAACCTGTAGTATAACATTCTATAACTCAGTGGTATCCCAAATATGCTATTCAAGGAGAATTATGGGGCCACAGATGAGAGGGATCCATGATGTATAGTATGCCTAAGGATAGTCACCTAGAAAACATTTTCTCAGTCATTCATTGAGAGCAATGGCTGTGACTCATGCAGATGGCTGACACTGATGAAAGTTCTACAAGGTACTGTACATGGTTTCTTTGACTGACCTTGTCAGATACAAAGTTATACTTTTTGTTACATAGGTCTTGCTTTAACTTGGTCTTAACAGTCCAGTGGAAAAGTTTAACAATAAGGTATAAAAAGTAAAGCCATATTTAATATGCTGAGCTGTAAAGGCTCAAGTCAACAGCTTCCAACATTGCCAGACCTGCTGATAACCCACAACTATTACGGACTATTGGACTATACATATGACTACTTTTTCTTAGTTCAATGAGAAGAAATGTTTGTACTAATAGGGTTTAGAAAAGTTATCATGTCTGCATCTTGCACACTGAACAACTACTATGAAGACAATATGCATTGTATTAATTATTGTGGCTGTCCTACTGATGTGTTTTGAAACTGTCTCATTGTTATTTCTTTCTTATTAAAATTAATAAAATGAAAAAAAGAAAGTACTTCAGATAAATCACAGTGTGCGTCATACCCTGTGACATACAAGTCATACCCTGGCCAGGCAGTGGGATTATCACAGAGGGCTCCTCGAAGCAGACTGTCATATTGCTTTATCACCAAGGAGGCATCAGTTTTACAGCAGGAGAAATTCATCACTAGTGCTGAAGGTTAATGAGGAATTGAGTACAAATGCACAGCAAGTTATTGGAAAGGCAGATACAGGGCTTGAGAACGGGTTAGGAATGAGGGTATGAATTCAGAAGCAATTGCCATGCTCTTGAAAGTTGAACACAAAACATGGATAAAATTTCTGAGTGGAGAGTGGAGAGAAGCCAAGAAATGAGTCTCAGAAAAACACCCTGATTTGGGGAAAAGAGATGAGCAAAGAAAGGAAGAGATGGGCACTGTGATGACAATGGCCATTCATTCCAAAAGCTAAGAATATCATATCTTCATTAATAAATTCATTTACATTTAAAATTCAAGGGTTTTAATGAGGATAAAAAATGTACTACTCCTTAACAATCCATTTACTTTCTTCCATATTAAAATAAATCATGTGCCTGACAGGCAGCTGGACATTATCTGTAATAAAAAGCAAAATGATTTTTAATTCAATGTCTCAGAACTAATCTATCAGGTTTTAAAGTAGAAACAAGAACTTTTTGAACATGGATGATTTGCACTGCAGAATACTCATTTATTCAGTGCACACCCTACATGCCTGGCACATCTGGAAGTTTACACTAGCTCTTCTTGGGCTGGCACCTCATGCCTGTGTCCACTTCACATATTGCTCCCCTTGCAGGCACACTGAGTTCTGTGCCAGCTTTGCCCTCACAAGGATGACCTTGCCACTTAATTAGCTAATATTCTCTGGACCCTGGTAAGAGTGCCAGAGACCATACCCTGTGCTCTAGCTGAGTTTTCTTATTTAATCTACAAGACAGCCCTGTGAGGCATTGGGCTCAGACTCATTTTACAGCTTCCGAGGCTTCAACTTCAGGAAGCTTGCCTCAGGTCACACAGCTAGCAAGAGGTGCACAGCTAAGACTCAGAAACAGGCTAGGCAGCGCCAGAGTACTTTAATACTGTAAGCCTTGTTATTGAACATGTGGCAGGGTGTTTGCTGGAAACAAAGGGCTCTTGGGCCCAACCAACCCTACACGCACACTATCAGAATTTTCTTTGTGCAGTACTGACTGAACCTAGGACTTGGGTACTCAGCTACATCCCCAGCCTTTTATCTGTTTAGATACAGGGTCTTGCTAAGTCCCTAAATTGCCCAGGCTGGGCTTGAATTTTCAGTCCTCCTGCCTCAGCCTACCAGAGTTCTGAGCTTGTAGGAATGTGCTACCAGGCCTAGCTAGAGTTTGGTCTTGGTCTTACCAAAATCCCTCCTCTGCATATTAAAGTAGGAAGCACAGCACTGTGGAGACTGAGCTGTGGTGAATATTAACAGACATGGGATTTTCCCCAAGCGTAACAATCTGGGGACAAAAAGGTGTGTTTTGTGCCGTCCAAGGGTTGAGGGAAGTATCCAAACAACTTCTTGGGTTTCAAACACTGGAGAATGTCGTCGTGATTTGCACTGGTCCCGGCCACTTCCCAGAGCAGCAGATACTGAAGTGGGACTTGAAGCCAGAATATTTTCTCGGTTCATTTTATTAAAAAATAGGTGCTACTCCAAATGGGCACGCGCCCACACTAACAACCTTCCGGAGTTAGTCTCCAGCCTAGATACCAACATCGCCCACAGGCAGATCGCAAACCTCCAATCTACAATCACTACACCGCTGGTCGCAGCTTAGAATTGCTTCGTTTAATTAATAATGCTCTAGATAAAACTAGTTTGGCTCTCTCCGCCAGTCATGCCCCAGGGATAAGTGACACAGTCGCGCTGAACAGCGGCCCCAGGGCAGGTACTTCCCCGGGGCGCAGAGTCGCGTCCCCTGCCGCGCGCCCCTCCTCCCGCTAGGGTGGAGCCCTGGGTCGGGTTATTTTCAGCCCTCGCAGCTTTCCTCTTTCCTTGACTAGTTCAGTGTGGCTTCCCAAGGCCCAAAGCGAAGCCCACCCGGTAACTTGGACCCCGTGCGCCTCGCCGCCCGCTTCCCCTCTGGGGTTTCCGCGGCCCCCCGCACCCCGGAAAGAGGAGGCGCGGGCCCGGCCCCCGGAGCGGACTAGCGGAGACGCGGCGGTGGCAGACAGCGAGTGACGCGCGGCGGCGGGGGTGGAGCGCGACCGCCACGGGGAGGAGAAAACAAAGCCCCCAGCTGTCAGCGGAGGCCGGAGGCGACCGCGCCAGAGCAGGTGAGTCAAGTGTATTTAAAGTGGTACCACCCCGGCGCACCCTAGCACCCTTTGCCCCCGTGCAGTCCCTCCCAGGCCCCGCGCCACCCGTGCCTCCTCCCGCCTCCCCGCCGGGGTCTGCAGCCTGCGGGGCGCGGAGTAGGCGGAACCCGGGATCCCCGAGCCCGGCCAGAAGTTGTGCTGTACGGCTCCGGGGCACCCTAGGTGTGCCGCCCGCCGCGCTCCTGCGGACCTCGTGGTCCTTATGCCCCCCCACACACTCCTGTCCCGCACCGCAGACCCCAAGGAAAGGGAAAGAGTCGGGGCTGCCACGCTGGCGGAAGCAAAGTGCACTGACTGGGGTGAGGGCGAGGGTTGGGGCCGGGTAGGTTGGGGGGGTGGGCATCGGCGACCTAGGGGTCTTGCAGGTGCGTGGGAAGCGCGTGGCCCTCCAGGCGGGCGAGGTGAGGCGCGGTAGGTTTGCGCTGTGGGGGCAGACCAGGAAGTGCCGCGCGTGGGAGCGACCCCTAAGCCCGGCTCGGCTGCCTGCCTAGGGCCACCCCGTGGGACAGACTCCTGCCTGTCACCCTACTCCAGCTGTCGCTCCTGACGCCCGAACTCTGAGGACCGGCGTGTGTGAAAGGGGCCAGTTCACATTCTCCGCCCGAGTGGTGCTGCCGTGAGCCGGGCGAAAGCCGCTGAGACTCTCTGCCTCGGTGGGAAATTCTTCCGGCTAACTTTACCAGGGCTACACCGAAGCCAGGAGCCGCACAAAAGATCAGGAATGAGAAGTGGACACAAAAAAGTCCCTCTCCTCGGAACCTGGGACGTGAGCACGCGCGAAGCTTTAGGCCCCAGAAGGGCCAGCGGTCGGGTCGCACCGAGCCTCCGCCGGTCCTCCGAAGAAGGAACGCCGCGGCCGTTTGATCAGGCGGAGTCTTTGTCTTAACCTCCAGTTTCCGTCGGCTCCCCTACCCCGCCGCGGGCCAGTGGTGCGTGGAGTAATTGATATTCCGGACATTAGTGGTCTCTTCACCTCCGCACCTGCCACTGCTGCCACCCTCTACCCGCGGGTCGTCTTCACTCTCGTGTTCAGTTCTACCACCACCACCAAAAAAAGGGGGGGGGGTGCGGGGGAGATAGCTCCGTGGCACAAGTGCCTGACTGGCAAGTGCAAGGTCGTGAGTTTGAACCCCGGCCAGAGAGAGGCCACACCCACGAGGTAAGAGGTTATTAGGAGCAGAGCAAGGTCGTGAGTTTGAACACGAAAAGAAAAGAAAAGGAAAAAAAAAAGAAAAGAAAGGCCACAACCACTTGGTAAGAGGTTATTAAGAGTACAGCCGCGCCAGCAAGGTAAAATCAAGGGTTAAGTGTTCAAACCTAGGCACGCCCGCGCCTGGCTCGGGAAGAACTTTCTCAATTAGCATAGTATCTGCCCCGGGGCCGCGCTGCGAGGAGGAGGTGCGGTCTCAGCCGGGGCGACTATTGCTGAACTGTCCGGGTTGAAGTCCGAACTGCAACTGCGTTTAATCTGAGAGGAGTCGCGGTTTACAACTTTGCTGAACAGGAGTCTGTGGGATGAAACAGAACAGAGATCAAAAGGTAACTAGAATAGCAACATTTGGTGTCTTTCTCTTGCACGTGGAGGGGTGCGGGTAGGGGGCGGTGGACCTTGCCTAGTCAGCGTCCTTCCTAGAAGTATCTTCTTGACTTGCTTCACAGTTATCCACCAAGCTAAGGCACCGCTTAGGGGCCTTGCGTCAAGTGACCTCTCCTGTAGGCGGCTTCAGAGCCCACCGTGAGCTCTCTCCGTGTGCCTACACCTAATCTAACCAAGGCTTAGGTGTGACCAGTGAGTAAGTTTATCATGCACCAAAAAGGTGAAGCTTTGTCAAAGCCCTAGTTCCCAGACTTTGCTGCCAATGAAAATCACCTGGGGAGCTTTGAAAACTCAGCATCTACATCATGTCCCAAACGTTTAAATCAGACTGAGGATGAGAATTAAGCACTGGTGTTTGGAAAGGAAGCAAACAGGAGCAATTCCAAGGGATCCCCTCATACAGCACAACTCAGGAGCTACTATTGCAGAGAGCTCTCAGTGACCACAAAAGCAGGCATTGCAAGAGAGGGTGCTTGGTTAACTGCTTGAGTGGGTGAGAGAAAAGACACTGAAACTGGGGTGCTGGTGACTAATGTGTTGGGGAGAGGGCTGCCACCTGACAGCTTGGCTGACAGGTGATACCTGCTTACCATACAGGTTTCTGCTTCTCTGACTTCTCCCAGACTAGTGGTTGGAAAGATCAGAGTTGGTGGTCAGTGCCTAGTGTGTGCAGGTTGTCAAGGGAGACAGAAACTTTCCTTCCTGGGATGAGAGAGTGTAGCAGGCAGCAGGGACACCCAGCAAGGGCAATTGGGAGCAGCCTGGTGACTCAGCAGGCTGAGCTCCAAAACCAGCCTAGGGAATAGGAAGTAATTACCACAAGTAGCTTATTGACACGCAGGCACTTGGTCCTTGGAAAGCATGTTTTAATATCTGACCAGGATGTAAGGAGCAGCTCCTTTTTCCACTCCCTCCCCATTCTACCTGCTTCCAGTGATGCTTTCTGCTCTTGAAAGGGAAGCTCCAGCTAGCTAGGAAGTCTTGTAGTTTCCTTGATGGAAGGCATAGAAAAAGCTGATGAGAAAGTGTCAGCTAACTTGGTTTATTTCAGTTGTATGATGTACAGAGCAAGAAATGCACATACTTGGAATACAGAATATGTCAACCAGTTTTTGGCCATGCGTTCAAGGATGAATTAACAGATCTACTTAAATAGAAATGGTTGTACCTGAACCGGGGAGATAGCTCCATAGCACAAGTGCCTGCCTGGCAAATGAAAGGTCATGAGTTCAAACTTCAGTCCTGCCCCCCCCCAAAAAAAAAGAGCTAGCAAAGAAATGGTTGTAGCTAATATTCTATATAAAGTTATTCTGGCTATTGACCAAAGGTTTATTGCTTTAGGGGGAAAAAAAAGGCATTCCCAAAAAATAACACCAAGTTCATTGAAGATGCACGTGGTGTATTAAACTTACTCTTCCTATTTTGGTTGCTGTTTCAATTTCTATGCCTCTTCCTCCCTTCCTATTACTCTTTACATCACCATGATTGTCTCTTCAGCCTCAGTTTCATTAAAGGGCTGAACCGTGGCTGTCATGTAACAAGGGCTCAGTGTTGCCAGCTGTTGAGCTGCCCTGGAACCTGTCCTCTAGCACCTACGTCCCCTGCTTGGAATGCTGTTAGCCCTACAGGCCTTTGTGTCTACAGCTCCAGAGAAGAGTGTGCAAGACAGTTTGTGCTGTAGACACTGCTTGTTTGTACTGAAGGTTATCAGAAGGTGGAAGGAACCTCAGAAAACAAAGCCTCCTGGACATGCTCGGTGTTAGTATTTTCCAAAGCAGACTTTCTGAATATGTAGAAGCCAAAAATTGGTTACAATTCTTAAATTGTACCAAACAGTGGTTAATTTATTCAATTACACCTTTTCACAAAGACATTTAGTATTTTGAGCATGCTAATAAGCACTATAACATTTAGCCATTGTCTCATAGATTCAGTGAACAAAAGTTTATTCCATCCATTAGTATGGAAAGAAAATTCAGTTAATGAGTTAATTTTTAGCTAAGGAGTTAACATTCATTACTCAGGAGTTACCTTAGAATACACTTCCATCGTCACCTACCTACTATCTTTAAAATAGCACAAGTAGGAACTGAGGGGGCAGTTCACTGGCAGAGGGCTTGCCTAGGATGAGCAAGGTTCTGGGTTCAAGTCCCAGTATAACAGAAAGTACTGTAAGCATACCTTCAATACACTACAGTAGCCAGCATATTTAAAAGTAGAAGTTGAATGCATTCTCTGATAGATGCCATCAAAAATAGATGCCACCAAGAATTTCCAAAGACCAAAATGATGTCAGTGTATCTATTCTTACCTTTTCTCTAACTTAGAAAAGGAGCTAGAGATCTAGCAGAGAAGGTTTTGAAATTTTGATTGGGGTGGTATAAGATATCGAGGGGCAGAAATGTAGTCTAGAAAAATAGGATTGGTAGGATTAATCCATATGAGTTGGAAACTTTATGAGGGCTTAGCATGTATCTAACTCAGTAATATTTACCAAAAAGATGTGAGGCAGAAACAATGCCATCTCATTTTAAAAGCTATGGAGATTTTGAGAGTCACCCTATATGATTACCTTGAATTTATAGTCTCAGCGTCTTATTAACATGTGAGGGACTAAACATAACTGGGGAATCCAGATAGTGAAGTAAGCCCCCACAGGGGCACAAACAGCCAGAACACTGGGTTACCAACTCCTGCCTGTATTTGTTACCTCATGTAAGTCACATGTGGTCATGCCTAGAGGTTTCAGTTAGACAAGAGCAGGTCTCCTTATCTCCACCCTCCTTAAATAAGAGAAACTTCATATCTGCTGTGGTCTCCCTGACTTTGTTCTTAAACAGCCCTTGGACAGAGAAAACCTTAAACAATCTGGGCCACCTCTGGTTTCTTCTCTAGTCAACCAAAGTAGTAGGTTCACTGTCAAATCTTTCCCCAAGTTATAGAAACTCTGCTGGAGTTGCTTACAGGTTAGTCCTGTCACCCAGTGAAGTTTCACTGCCCTCAGTGAACATCTTCCCTGAGAAGTCCTCTGGCTCAAGCTTATGATCTCCCTCATGGGAAGCTCTCTGCCAATTATTTCCTAGGGCCATAAACAATGGTCCAAATCTTATGTAATTCACCTGCAACAGAATGAAACATTGAAAGGGTTGGGAATGTGGCTTGGTGGTCCCTCACTTGCCTAGCACACACGAGACCCTAGCACCTCCTCAGCAAAAAAAATTACAGGAAATTTATTCCTAACTTGAGATAAAATTAAAAATAAACTGTTAGTTCTACAAAATTTTTATTTCACATTTGCAAAAGCTGAGAACTGGTCAGAACTATGGTTCATTACTTTAGAACTTTGTAGAATGACTAGTAGATTTGGTTTCATGAAACCTTCACACTTCAATACTTACTGCAGACAAACTTCGTACATTGTACTGACACTAAGCTTTTTACTCAGCAAAAACCCACAGTTTCTGTATTTCGGCGATCAGCAGACTATAGGCCATTATTTTTGTGTGGCCTATAGGTAAGGCTGATTTTTAAATTTTTTAATAATTGAAAAATATACTGGGGCTGGGGAAGATAGCTCCGTGGCACAAGTGCCTGCCTGGCAAGTGCAACGTCATGAGTTTGAGCCCAGTCCTGCCAAAAAAATAAATAAATAAATAAAATAAAAAATAAAAAAAATAAAATAAAAAAAAACTATATATGCAAAGAAAATTACTTGGGGAAACCTGAAAGTTATATAAGAGTCACATTTTGGGATCCAAACTAAAGTTTAGCTGTACAATAGTGATTTTTATTCACACGTTGCCTACAACTCCTTTGGTACAAGTGTGGCTGAGTAGAATAGTTGCACCAAAATTGTGTGATCCACAAAGCCTGGAATATTTGTTCAATACTTACAGAACTCTGCAAACCTCCAATCTACTCCAACTCAACTCACTGAAACTTAATATGAGCATCTGATTATTTAAAGCCTTTGTCCTTTTCCAGGTTTTTTTTTTTTTTTTTTTTTTTCCCCTTTCAAGGTAAGCAAAATTTGTTACTATATAGGTCAACTAGGATTAAAGATGGAAAGCAGTTGGTCTTAGGGCTGATGTGATGGCTCAGCAGTCTAAAGCGCCTGCTTAGGAAAGCTTAGGCAACTGCAGCGACCACCGTTCCATACCTGGCACCACATGCTGCACCAGTCCACTCCCAGGGCAAGCTGAGCTGGCCATTAAAAAAAAATAGAAAAGCAGTTGCTCTTTATCTTCTTCTTGTGTATGTGTTTGCAAAAACAGTATATAGAATTCTAATGTGTGAACTTTAATGATTTGTCCACGTATAAACTTCTGAACCTAAATGAGCCCTAAACAGGTACTGAAGTGATTCTCCAAGTCATTGTTTCCAGAGATGTAGAAATTGAAAAGAACAATCCCATGCTGAGCACCTGCCTAAAGGTTCAGCGTGCAGAGCCTCCTTATTCTCCAACCCACAGGGACACTTGTATACTTAATTTAGTATTTAGTTTGGAAACTTACATTTAGAAATTTTTTATTGAAATCATTTTTATACATGCGGAAACTTGCTGCTTTAACAAATGACGCTTAAGCATGCATTAAACGTAAGTAATAAAGTCAACACTGCACTATGGACAATTTAGTTTAAGATCTTCAAACTCAAAAGTAGACCAGATTATGATCCAGAAATTCAAATGATTTCCCTTTCTCTGGAACATTAAGATCTTAGGAGGAATATGTCCAAGAGAAATTACACTGGTGGGGACTCGTCTCAGCTTTTTTAACTGAATTGCCCCCCATGGAACTTCCTTCAGTTACCAGCACTTCCCGTTTTTGATGGCTTAGTTCTGCCCTAGACTGGGAGCTTACAGATAGTTTCACTTACATTAGTGTAGCAGTTTCAAGGGCCCCATCCTTTCCAGGATTTAGAGCCTGAAAAATAAAAACAAGTCAAACATTATTGTTGTAAATGTCAAGGTCTGTAACATCAGCTGAATTTGATTGATTGATTTTTGAGACAGGGCTTCCCTATGAATTTGCCCTCCTGCCTCAGCCTCCTGAGCACTGGGACTACAGGCATGTGCCAGCATGCCCAGCCCAACCAAATCATTTCTAAAAACGAAATAAAAATTGTGAATTCTCACTATCTTTCCCTATGGAATCGTTATAGGAGAAGGAAAGAGAAAGCACCCCAGGTTGATTTGATAAGAAACGAGTCCATCAGATTCACTTCCTTCCCTCATAATCCAGACCTCACATTTTTATGAATACATTTCAGTAGAGTTTATGCCATGCGTGTGTCACCAGTAGTCTCCCCTACATTAGTCTAAATTAGACTAGGAACTACTTTTTAATTTATTTAGTATAGGGTCTACAGGATCTCACTACACAGATTGGACTCATAGTGATGCTCCTACTGTCAGCCTCCCAAGCCCTGGGTATACAGGAGTGCCCCACCATACCGTCTCAATCGTCATCTCAGCACACCCCGGGGTGGGGTCAGCAGGGCACTCGGGGAATTGAACTGTGGTTGCAGCACCTTCCTAAGCAGGTGCTTTGGTCAGCTGAGCTACCTGGCCAGCCCAAGACTAGGGACAATTTTGATTTACTATATTATTAGACTTGGGACTTCTCTAATGAGTCTCCCTGGCTTTTGGCCCTAACTTATTATAAATGCCATGACAAGAATGACTCTCACTATTTGGAACAGGTAGGAGAAAGAAAAAACAATAAGCAAAAGCTGAAAAATGAAGTAATTTTAGCCTTTACTTTAATTCTGCCAAAGAATTGAAAGCTATGAGATAGCATAGATCAGTGGTTCTCAACCTTTCTAATGCTGTGACCCTGCAATACAGTTCCTCATGTTGCGGTGACCCCAAATCAAAAAATAATTTTGGTGGCTACTTCAAAACTGTAATTTTGCTACAGTTATAATTCAGAATGTAAATACCTGATATGCATTATGTATTCTCATTGCTACAAATCAAACATAATTTAAACAGTGATTAATCACAAAAACAGTATTTAATTATATGTTGAGAAATATTTATTACTAATTCCAATAAATAACATTTCACCATGGCATAGCATGGGTTTAAATATTTTCCAATGGCTTTTGGCAACCCCTGTGTTTTGGTCATTCAACCCCTGCCAGGGTCGTGAACCCACAGGTTGAGAACCACTGGCATAGATAAAAATGAGATCAGAGGACTAGACTAGCCTCTGAAAAACCTGTGAAATTAGCAGCAGGTAAGAGGTGAGGGTACATATAACGATTGTACACCCTTCTTCCAAAGATCATTTTAAGTCTGATCAACTTGCCACAATTAAGAAAAATATTTCATGTTCCTAAGAGGCTGCTGTGTGCTTTGCCCAATGAAGTTTTTTCAGCCTTCTATAAAGTGAAAGCCAGAGGATATTGGGGGTTGGGGGGGGGGGACGCGGGGGTCTGCTTTGTCCCTCCTGGACCTTCCCTAGAAAGGCTATGGATAGAAATTTCTCTTCTCATCAGCGGTTTGCAAAGTGTGGTCTCACAATGAAAACTGTCTAAAAGGAGCTTTCACAAGTCAACAGCAGCAATACCCAGGTACTCTAGTTAGCACTGGCAAGCCCAGAGACATAGCCTGTGCCCAGGAGTATTTAACACGGTCAGGGAGTCGTCAGTCTTCCTATCCTCTGCCCACCCAGTACTGCCAGGTAAGTTGGAGGGATGTTTTTGTCTAAGGCTGTCAAATAAAATACAAGATATCACTTCTATTTGAATTTCAGGTAAATAGTGATTGTTTTTCATGTAAAATTATTCCCTGTATTACATGGATTACATTTACACTAAAAATGTCATCTAAAATTATAATGCAGGGGCTGGGGAGATAGCTCTGTAGCACAGATACCTGCCTGGCCAGTGCAAGGTCATGTGTTTGAACCCTGGTCCCACAAAAACAAAAAGAAAACAACAAAAAAAAAACCCTCAACAATAAAATTCTAATGTAAATAAACATACCATCTTGCCTTTTGTCTTATGTATGCTAAATTTGGTGACCTTGCTTTTGGTTTAATAAATCTCATAATGGCTAGCTTTCCTGACCTGTAAGATATCTGACCTGAGGTTATGGTTCTGGGATAATAAATTTAAGTGTCTTGGGAGCTGGGGAGATGGCTCCGAGGCACAAGTGCCTGCAGGGCAAGTGCAAGGTCGTGAGTTTGAACCCCAGTCCCACAAAAAAATAAAATAAAATAAAATAAAATAAATAAATAAATAAATAAATAAATTTAAGTGTCTAAGCTGCCTCCTCCTCCTCTTAGAGAAAAATTTAAAAATCATCGTAGTCTTAAGCTGCAGTTTGCTGAATTAAGTAGGGGCGACTTAAAAGCAAAACTAATACTAGCAAGTTAGCAATCCTTTTATTCTGTGAGTTATTCTGAAGTGTTTTCTATTCTTTCACAGATCTTTTAGTAGAGTTGATGCTTCAGTAGGCAGACTGCTAGTTCAAAGGAGGCTAAGATACAAAATCCATCAATGATGTCAAGAGTGTGTGAATTCACGAGTCCATCCAGGGACCTCAGTGGTGCTGTCTGAGTAAGGTCCCAGAATTTGGGGCTCCACTTCATACTGTCCTCGAGTCTTCACTGCCACAGAACTCCCGAAGGTGATGTGTAGACACATTCAAGTTTGAGAACTAGAGGATTCTCTTTTTTTCTCCCAAACGTTGGACTGGTCTTTCTGATACCTTATTGAACAGTTCTTGAATTCTTTTTAACACCTAACAGTTGGTTTTAAATATCTTCAAGGAATGCAAAATTATATTTCTGTATATTCATATGAAAATCCATATGATCATTTTTCACATTGTTTTATGATGAGCCTATGTAAAAAAATAAGGCAAACCTTTTTTAAAGGGCACCCACCATGTTGAGGATTAAATGTAGGGCCTTAAACATGACAAATTTGTTTTTAAAAAAAACTCAGTAAATAACTTGGCAGCCTATTATAAATAGAGTTCTGAGTTGCCCTTGAATAATAACTTATAAATTAGGTAGATCACCTTCTGGTCCTCGGAAATCTCTTTTGTGCTTCTTCGTGTCCTGTGTTGTTACTTACACAGGAATATTTATACACCATACCCATATATTTATGAACTTGTGTTCCTACCAGTAGCTTACTCCAAAACTGGGCAAAGCCGGGCGTGGTGGCTCACGCCTGTAATCCCAGCACTTGGGAGGCTGAGGCAGGAGGATTGGTGTGAGTTCGAGACCAGCCTGGGCTCCAAAAGTGAGCTCAAGGTCAGCCTCAACTGCATAGCGAGACCCTGTCTCAAAAAGACAAAAAAAAAAAAAAAAAAAACTGGGCAAAGTGTACACCATTTGGGCCTCTGGAAAACTCCAAACTGCTGTTGTGAAATTCTGAATTTTAAAAGCAAGTAAGTTCATTCTTCTTGGGTTCCAAGCTCTTCCTTAAGGCCTGTCGGTGGCTGGTTGGTTGCTTGTAAACTTAGAGTGTTACAGTGTATAAAGAGCCCATCAAATGGGCTGAGTGTTAGAGCTGGTTCTGTAGCACACAGATGGATTTTGGGGGTGTTATGTAACATCTTTCCTCAGTATCTCATAAACTTCAGTTTCCTAACCTATAGACAGAGGCAGTGGAGTCAGTGATTGTCTCTGGAGATTAGTGTCAAGATCAAACTAGATAACGTGTATGTTGGTCTTCAGGATTAGGACATAGGTGATGTAGTCAGACTCGTTTAGTAACCTACCCATAGGACTAGCAGCTGACTGTTGTGGAATGTGGCTTCCTGCAACACGCCTAATGTTGCAGACAGGTGTGTTTGTCTTCATGATTCTCTACATGCACAGAAAGAGAACCAACCATGTAGCAGGGCTGGGGATGCAGCTCAGTGGGAGAAGCATTTGCTTAGCATGCCAAAGGGCCTGAGGTCCACGGTCAGCAGAAACAAACAACGTATCGTCCAGGCTGGTAGCTCATGGCTGTGTCTAAGTCAACCGCAGACTTTCCCTTCTGTGCCCCACAAACATAAAGTTCTTTTCATGGTTGGGAACGGTAATATGCTCCAGACACCAAGTAGGAATCCTTATTAGGCATCAAGTGACCTAATGTGTATTCTCTTTCCTGCCAGAATTCCATACAATCTCTCTAAGCTCTTTCCCAGGAATAATATCAATAATAATATCAGGATTAGGGGCTGGGGAGATAGCTCTGAGGCACAAGTGCCTGCTGGGCAAGTGAAAGGTCATGAGTTCGAACCCTGGTCCCACAAAAAATAATAATAATAATAATATCAGGATTAGTGAAGTGGGCTACAGTATTTTTAATTACTAAATTCTTATTCCATAGTATTCTTTTGTGGGCATTCCACATCCTAAAAGAAGACAAAAATGGAATAAAATGCTCCTTCAAAACACGATATCTAGGGCCAGGGAGATAGCTCAGGGGCACAAGTGCCTGCCTGGCAAGTGCAAGATCCTGAGTTTGATCCCCAGTTCTGTTAAAAAAAAAAAAAAAAAAAAAAAAAACACGATATCTATAACAAACAATAGTGTCACATAATTGTGAGGAGTTATTAAGTGAATTTTTATCCTACTCAGTTATATATCAAGTTGAAAATACCTACACGGCCATCTTCTTAAGAACATCCCAGATCCCAGAACAGAATTTCCCTCTCTAACATACAAGGAAGAAATTCATTTTTCTTTTTTGCTGCTTTAATAAGTATGAACTCATTAGTGAGAGACTGATGAAAGTGGGGAAGGAGGCACAGGATGGCATTTGTAATCTTGCCACCATTTCACAATTACTACAGCAACTTTAAAATTTTTTCTGTAGAGCTCTTGTCTGTATTCATATTCAACAATGTTTTATGTAACATATTTCCTTATGAACATTTTCAGTATTTCCTGTATCAAGCATGGTGCTGGAATTAGTGTCTCTGCCTGTACCTTTTCCAGCTCTTTCTGCCTGGGATGCTTTTCCCTGAGTAATCAGGATCAGGCTGGGTCTTGGCTGAGGTGTAAACTCCCCCAGGTCCTTGCTACTCACTGACCAGGGGCCCCAACAAACTGTCAGAGCCCTGTGTGTGTGTGTGTGTTGCTGGGGATCAAACTTGGGACCTTGTGCTTGCCAGGCAGGCACATAGGCCA
Source organism: Myocastor coypus (assembly GCA_004027025.1). Lineage (NCBI taxonomy): Eukaryota > Metazoa > Chordata > Mammalia > Rodentia > Myocastoridae > Myocastor > Myocastor coypus. The sequence goes on from PVJA010006538.1 coordinate 32,093, forward strand.
CTGAGCTATAGCCCTGGCTCCAGAGCATCCCAATAAGCTCCCTCCCAGGTCTGCTCAGTGTGAATGGCCACCTCACAGAGATGCCCAGGTGCTCTGTGAAGAAGCCAATAACGTCTAAGGAGAGGAACTGGGCGAAGGTGGTGATGGGCTGGACTGACCTCCACATCCCCAGACCCTAGCACAGCGGGTTACAGCAACTGTTCGGAGTTCAGCTGGAGGAGGATTTCTCATTTGTGGACCTCCATACTTTGTAAATGAATCGTGACAGTCTCTTGTAAGCTGAAAACTGTAGGAGGTAGTGTCTGAAGGTGTTCTCCAATGGTGTGTGTTTTATCAGGCATCCCCTTGGGTGGTTGTCTTTACTGTGCAAAATATGGTGTAAATTTTTGTAACCCCCCCCCCCCTTCTGCAGTCATCCTTGCTGCTTAAAATACTGATACCTATTAAACACCTGTCCCCCAGGGGGAGCTGCTTTGGTGGTTGGGGTGAAGGTGCATAGGGTTGCATAAGTGTTAAAGGGAGGGACATAGATAGGCAAAAATGGCATCGTTAGACAAAATAAATGGATTCCTGGAAATGGCTTCTCACTCTGGCAGATGTTAGGCTATTTTTATCTTGAATCATAATGTAGGTCACTTTTTAATTTAAGAAAACAGCACATTTCATAGTGTAGAAGCCCAGGATGTGATTTTTTTCCTCACCTCATATCTTGCCTTGCCTGTGTGACAAGTCCTGTCTGGCCTTCTGTTCAAAGTGAACCATGCTGGGGATCTTTGCCCCCAGGAGTCTATTTTCTGGGCAGTCCAAAGGAAGTACTGCTATACTGATATTTTAAAATTTATGTTAAAGGTAAGCAACAACTGAACTATTGGAGGCTTGCTCTTCCTGCTGGGGACTTAATGTCTTGGGAACTTGGGGACAGATGATGTGAGGGAGGCTCAGCCCTATAGCTCCGCTTTGAGGTTAGGAGAGGCTGGTTAGAGCTTGGGATTGGGTTGTGCCCACAAACAAGAAACTTCTGTCCAAGAGCCTATTGTCTGCCTTATGTGAAAGGAACGCAGGCCTCCTGGTACTGCTTCCTCACAGCCCGCACAATCAGCCACACAGACCGCAGGCCTACAAGGCCCATCATTATGTGCAAGCATGCCTGGCCTTTCCCCCTTCTGGAGTCTGCCGCTATACCTGCTCATCCGCGCGGACTCTCCCTGTGCTGTGTTGTGAATGGAAGACTCTTTAGTGGAAGAGTGGATTGGACACTCTTTCCATCCTGAGTTGTTTACCTGAGCATCCGTGGTGAGACTATTTGAGGTGATTTGCCAAGACCTATGTCTTTGGGTGGAGTTTGTAAGAGCCACTGTGACACCTTTAGAATATATCTGGTTGAGCAATGTGACGCAGCTGAACCTGGCCAGAGAGGGAGCACAGCCGTTGTGTTCTGTGACCTGTAACATGCAGCCAGGCCCTAGTTGAGTCATATTCTCCCACAGGGTTTCCAGCCAACCCAGTGGAAAAAAATTTCACTGGGGTGAGCAATGCCATCCTCTGAAGCTTAGTGCTGTTTCAGGGGTTGTTCTCAGAAACTGAAAACTACAAGTTTTGGGTGTTTTTTTGTTTTGTTTTACACTTGGGGAATTTTTTTAACCTTAAAGAATGGCTGGTATACTTGGGTTTGGTTTTTGCTTTTGCTTTTTTTTTTTTTTTTTTGGCAGGACCAAGGTTCAAACTCACGACTTGGCACTTGTGCCACGGAGCTCTCTCCCTGGCCCCTGTACTTGGGTTTTGCTGTTAATCTGTTGATTAATAATTTGGTATGACTTTGGCTGACAGACTTTGCACCTCGATTTTTCTATCTGAAAAATTAAGTAAATGTCTGTGACTAATGATCCTGAGTAAAGGCTCTAGTGATTGAAAGTTAAAACAGCGGGCCATGGACATAGCTCAGCAGCATCATAAGTGCCTGTCGGGCAAGTACAAGTCCTGAGTTCGATCCCCAGTACCACAAATAAAGAAAAAGATAAATAAACAAACAAACAAACAAAACACAGGTTAAATGCATGGCTGATAAGGAGAAGTAGAAAAATGAAATTCAATAAGAAAAAAGAGTTAAGATCAAAAAAGATGTCCCTCTGGGTCTGGTGGCACACTTCTACAATTGCAGCCCTCAGGTCTGGTGGCAAGAGGATTGCTGCAAGTTCAGCCAGCCTGGGCTACACAGTGAGTTCAAAGCCAGCCTGAACTACATAGTGAGACTGTGGAGACAGACAGAGACAGACAGAGAGCTGTTAATTAGCTCCCTAATTTAAAATTTGTCTATTTAAATGATCTTTACTAAAAACATTAGGCACAATGTCATTGTTTGACATTTACCACAAAAGGCCAGCCAAATAGTTCGGTGGATTAAAGCACCGCAAGCAGGCACAGGGGTCAGGGGCTTGATCCCCTGTCCTGCTGTGTTGGCCCTGCCCCTAGGGTGTACTGAAACTGCAATTTAGACGAGGTCTGCTGGCATGCCTGTAATCCAGCAGATCACTACAAGTACGATCTAGTCATGAGACCCTGAAGACCCTGTAGACCCCTCCCTAAAAATACAAATTAATTAATTGATTTGCCATAAGTAGTTAGAAATGATGCCCAGAGACCTGGCTCTTGCTTCAGCTATACCTAAAGCACAACCCAAGATAACTAGCTCACCTTTGTAGCCCCCTCTACAGTAAAATCAGGGTATCACACCCTTCTCTAGCTTCTCCCTGCAAAATCTCAGCACTCTCTGAGGTCCTCATTCACCTTGTTTATACTCAAAAATGCCATGAGAACTGTATTTTTCCCTTGGTAAATTGATTTAATTACTTTTTAAGTAATATGCATTAAATGCATATTTTGAATAATTCACAGGCATATCAAATTATTTAAATTGGAATAGTAAGAGATAGTGGCAAACTTAAAAACGTGTACTTGGTGAGGGTTCTCAAACCCTGAAAGCAGTGTGACTCTTGGCAGAATGGACGCTATGTTCTCTGAAAGCATCCACTAGAAACCACCTTGAGCTCATATTTCCCTGTCCATATTTAAGAATGCATGGCCATTTTTGCTCCTTTGGGACTCAGCTGGACACAACCTGAGAGTAAAGGGCCATCTGTCAGCTGTACACAGTGACCCGGCCTTTAATCCCAGCCACACAGGAGTCTGAGGCAGGAGGATCACCAATTAAAGACTAAACTGGGCAGTTAAGTGAAACCCTGGCTGTAAATTTAAAAAGTGTTAGGGGCTGGGGAGATAGCTCCAAGGCACAAGTGCCTGCTGGGCAAGTGCAAGGTTGTGAGTTTGATCCCCGGTCCTGCAAATAAATAAATAAATAAATAAATAAATAAATAAATAAATAAATAAATAAATTTAAAAAGTGTTTTTCTAGCATGCTCGAAGCTCTGGAATAAAAAGAAAATGAGGCTTTCTCTTCTATCCTGCTAGAGATACAAGCGAAAAAGGAGAGCTACTGACCAGGTCCACCCGTGAGAATTATCGCTCTACTTTAAAATCCAGGTACAGCCAGATGTTGCGATGCATTCCTGTAGTCCTAGCAGGCTGATAGGCTGAGTCAGGAGAAATTCCACTTAAGCACGGCCTGGACAATTTAGTGACTTAGTAAGATCTTGTTTCAAAGTAATTTGGAAGAGGCTAAGCCAGAAAGGCCAGTGAGAAGCCAGCCTCTTCTGGGAATTCATTAAGGCTACATCTGTAAAATGCCTTAATGTAGGAATCCCTTCCCATTCTGTTCCAAGTTGTAGGTTTTCCCTAACATTGATTTTCTTTCCTGGCCTCATAGTACTCTGACCCAGTTTCACAAGTAGATTGTATTCAAATTCAGTTATTTAATAACGATGATGTACATAAGCATTTTCCATTTCCATAGAAATTTATAGTTCCAGGAGAATTTGTATGTGCCTCAGCAACTCTCAGATGGAGTTGCATTTTATAGGAAACTATAAAAAAATGAATCCCAGAGGTTAAATGGCATGCCCAAAGTCTCCTAATTGGGAAAACCTCAAGCTCAGGAACTTCCACTCCAGGTCTAATCTTCTATACCAGACAGGTTTACAAATGACAGATGGGTTCTCAGGGTGTCTCCCCAAGGTTCTCTTAACATATAAAGAGGCTAAATTATACCAAGACCTTAACCTCCAACTACGCCACGTTTCCCATTGAGCAATACCCGGGTTTCACAAAGGAGTTGGAAAACACCCTTCTGGGACACAGCTCACCACAGATAAGACTCCTGACCTTGTGGCCTGTGTAGATCCTTTCCCAAATTTGCAGTTCGTAAATGGAAGTTCACAGAGACAGAGTTTAAGAGGTGTTGAAAAATGTGGTTAGAAAGTACAGGTGATCTCAAAAGTCACTTGAACCTGATGCTTTAAGGCAGTGATGGACAATGTATACTGTATAATCATAGAAATGATGGTGTAGAGCTCCTAAGCTTTTGCTTCACTGTTTGCTTCTGATAGTTTGGCAGGTTATCTGAGCATCCTTCTATCTCTCAAGTAACATAGATTAGGTAGGTAGGTTAGTAGGGAGAGAGGGAGGGAGGGAGGGAAGGAGGGAGGTAGAGGCTTTAGATGACTCACTACACAATGAAATAGAAGAGCGCCTTTATTAAAGATACCCATGTAATGAGACTAGCCATTCAAGTCAGCAAAGAAGAGTAACAAAATTTTATTATAAGCACTCTCTAATGCCTTTGTACAGATCAGTTCAGTGATGTCACTTTGGAAAAGGGAGCCGTTTCTGGATCTTAAATTCTAGATGAGTATGTTGCCACAAAAGGACCACAGTGATGGGAGAGGAAAATCAGGAAAAGGTTAGACGCTTGAGAATGGCCCATCACTGCTGGCCAAGCGCAAGCTGTAGACCAGCACATTGGAATGGGAACTGCTGACTAGGTGCATATCCGATCGCCTGAGAAGCAGGTTTCGGAGTAAGCTTCAGAGGAGTGAGGTGGTGCGCCTCTGATTCAGGGTGTGGCCCGCCTCAGACATGTCAGCCTCACCAGGACCTTTTTTAGGCCGATGGAATCCCAGGCCCCACCCCAGTCCTACTGAATCACAGTCTCAGGTGAGTCATGAAGTGTGAGGAAACGGGGAAGTAATACATTAATTTTCTTATAAATTTCACAGTGAGAAAAATTTAAATGATTATTGAATTCCACATACTACCCAAGAGAATGGCATTCATAAATCTGAACATTTTGTTCCTCAACTCTCTGTCAGGACCACGGCATTCACAACTCCCAGTTATAATTATTAATTTGTGTGCCTGTTGTCCAGCTAGACTTAAGCTCTGTTGTGGCTGTGGCTACCCTGTGTCTTGTTATTTTCAGAGCCTCAGTACAAGCACAGTGGCTGGCATATGACAGGTGATAGCTCAGCAAACTAAAGCACCTGTGGTTCAATCCCCAGCATCACACTGAGACAGCAATTGAGACTAGACATGGTGGCGCATGCCTGTAATCCCAGCGCTTGGAAGGCTGAAAACAGGAGGATCACCATGATTCCAACCTATGTAGTGAGACCCTGTAGACCCTGTACTAAATACAAAAAAAATAAAAAAAGATGATGCCGAGAACTCCAGCTGCCCAGTCTCACATATACAGGTTTTGATCCTCAACCCTGCCTCAAGCCCCAGTTCATACATCTCTAAGACAGAAGTGACAAATGTGCCCTCGTAGGCTTCATACATGCAGTGTAACTTAACACAGCACCTGATACTGTTTGTAAGCGTAGCTATTGTTGTTCTTATGTGTTCATTGAATCTTTTTCTTTTTCTTTTTTTCTGGAACTGGGATTGAACTCAGGCCGTTCTGCTTGCCAGGCAAGTGCTTAATCTACTGAGCTATCTCCCCAGCCCTGTGTTCATTGTATGTTGAACCAATGAAAAATGAGGAATCTCTCACATAAAAAGTTTAAAGAGGAGAACTCGGTGTTCAGTTGCTTCAATGACTTATGAAAGTAAAATTTAAATAATATAAAAGGAAGGCTGGATTAAAATTGATTTATGGAACAAGCACATAATTGAAATCAGAAGACCGATGTTCTGGTCTGAACTCCGTAAATAAGTGATCAGCACAGACCAAGCTTCCTGAGCACCAGTTTCTTCACCGTAAGGGCAGGGTCACTAGGCCTCTTTATTCCATGAAGCCACACAGAAAAGCATTTTACAGCCAGCAGTAGAGGAAGTCAAGGCCCATCAGATCCATCTCTGTGTGTCTCTTAGCCTGGTGAGTGACACATGGGGGTTGTTTCATGAAGCAGATTCGCTCAGTGGGATCAGAGCAGGCACCTCCCGTGGGGACGAAAAATGGAGTCACAATTGTGACCTTCCAGAGCACAACCTCGAAGGGCAAAGCTCTTAGCATTTAATTTTTGGAGGAAGGAGGTAAGAGTATGAGAGCACAAATGTCTGAAAGGTTTGCTTGTGGGAAGTGGGGGTCAGGGAGAAAATGACAGAACAAGATGGAGAGATGCTGGAGCAGAGAATTGGAGCTGCAAGTCAGCCAGAGTCCTGCGAGAGCTTGTGTGGAGGGACCAAAAGGAGGGAAAAGCCCCGGCCCCAAGGCACAGAGCCTGTGGGGATGAGAAGAATTCATTTTGAGGTATGTGCAAGCTGACATATAGGAAGGAGTTTTGCAAGAGTAAGAGCAGCAGACATCTATAATTATGAAGACAAAGCCTTTAAGGAATATTTTCAAATTGGGTATTCTAGTTGAATTTCCAATAACGTACAGTATTGGTTTGCCCCAGAGTTGTTTTATTTCTGACAGCATAATGGGACCGTCAGCTCTTGAATTTCACTAGGATACTTCCCAGTTGGGTGGAATTCAGCATGCATTTTTCCCATAAGGAACTCAGTTACTAATAGAGTCCACCAATCCTTTTGGAAGTAGATTCCTCCACTGGTGGAGGCCGCAGCAGGGACCCCAGCTGTGGTGCTGCTTGTTGTTGCATCAGAGTTGTGGGGACTTCACACAGGGACCTCGGGGACAAAGGCTGTGCAATCATTCCCTGACATTTCTATATGTTCTGTCCACTAATGCTTTTAATAAACCATGTTCCAAACAGTAACTTGAGAAGATTTTCACCAATTGTGCCGCATGCAAATGACATTATCCATCTTTTGAGGGAGAGCACAGCGACTCTCAACTCCCAGGGTCCCCTCTTCCCATGGCCAAATGCTTGATGCTGATGCTGCACTTTGAACACTTCCAGTATGTGACTGTGTTCCTTCTTTAGGCAAAAGGAATAACGCTACAAAAGTGAGGACACGCGGAAAACAGGGCTTTAGTGTCTACTCTGGCGCAAACGCTAAATCTGAACCCTGAAGTCTGAAATTGAACCTCTCCGTGCTCCTTTCCTGCTTTGCCAACTTTCTGCTACACTTCAGTATCAATCACACATAAAAGGAAGGAGCTACTGCACTATTCTTAAGGGTATTAGATTATAAATGAATAAAAGCTAAGTATAACAGAATTATTTTAAAATTTTGCATGATTATAATGCACATGGTATTGAATATATCAGTTTGTCACTTGTCTTTTATTTTTAATCTTTTGTACCTTCAGCACTGCACTTCTTAAAAATTCAATAGAAAAGGCAACCTTAAGAATCATTTTAATTTTGATTCACACAGGAGGTAGCAGATGGATAAATGAGGATTGCAAGAGAAAAACATTATGTTAGAGGAGAAAAAACTGAATTTCTTCTTATTGTAGCTATTATTTTAAGTAGTTTGGGGGACATATATTTGTAGCAGCACAAATCACGCCACCATAGGTGGTTTATAAAATCATTACCCTGCTCCATATGTACCATCCAAATCCCTTTATCAGCTGGCAATTCCTTAAAGTCCTTAAATATCCAACATGGGTCATTTGGTGATTTGCCTTTCTGAAGGTGAATGAGTCATACTAGACTTAATAATCTCCAAGACTTGGTGTAACTTGACCTCCCTTCCCTACCGGCTAGTGTCAGCTTTGAGTTTCCCTGGTGTGTGCTGGGCTCTCTGCTTCCCGGCAGGGGAGCCCTTTGTATCCCTCAGCTGTCCCAGGGGGAGACCATGAGCCCAACCCAAGACCACTAATTGATGTGGGCTTGCTGGAGGCCAAGCTCCCTGGAAAGCTTCCCTCAAGCTGAATCAGCCTCCGGATGAATAGGCGCGACTCGCTGTTAATGCTTATAAGCTGCTTTGTTCCTAGAAAGTGATGCTCCTCCCATGTGAGAGAATATGATCTATAGCTAAAGCAATTCAGTGCCTCAAAGTGGCCTTGAGGAGTTCAGGATTCAGGGTGCAGTTCACTCTGAACACGCAAAGACAGCTGAGTCAGTTTCTTCACAAAAAGCTCAGGCTCTGGCCCCAGTGGCTCTGTGTTCTTGGAAAAGCTGTGAACATCTCAAGAGACTGTGACATTATCTCTTGGTAGAGAGGACACTTTGACCTAGAGTTGATAAGGCTTCTGTCTTATTGCCTAGCTACATAGCAAGGAAAGAGGGAACTCTTCCAGGGCTGTGGCATGATTAGAAATAATTTTGGAACCGTTTTTCATTCTGCTATATCTTTTATGTTCCTGTGGTTTTGTGGCCAGGCATAGAAGCAGCAGTCATTGTGGGGGACTTGCTAGCCAGGACATATTTCTGCTGCTAAAACTCTGAGTTTGCTCAAATAAGGAGGATTTTAAATTTCTAGAGGGTAGGTGTTTGCAGAAACAGATAATGTGCTTTGTTAAAGTGCCACACCATGTCATGACTGTGACCTTAGGAAAGAAGTTGGATCAGAAAGAAAGGAAGAACAAAGAAAAAAGAAAAGAAAGAGAAATTAGATGCTTTCAAATTAAACAGAAGCCACAAATAAACCAGAGGAAGGAACTGGTCTATAGGTGCTCATTTCTGAGGAGCTTCTGGGTAGTCAAAATGGCCAACATGCAGGTCATCATGACAGGCAACTCTGAAAGCTTCTCATGGGTTAGTGACAAAGGTTTTGCCCTTAGTGAATAGTCCTGTCTAAAGTAAAGAACATCTGCTTTGTTATCTGCAAAAATCCACGAAGGAGTAAAATTCTATTTGTGTGCAAATAAGATGTAGACATTTAAAAAAAAATTGGTACCTTCCTAAGTGGTATACACTTGAGGGTAGGAGAGCTCAGTTTTTAAAAAATGAGCTGTGAATCAAACTGGGGTTCAGAACTCACTTTTGGTCTTGAGTGTGCGTGTATGTGTGTGTGTGTGTGTGTGTGCGTGTGTGCGTGTGTGTGTGTGTGTGTGTGTGTGTGTGTGTGTATTAATATTTTGGAATGCAATGAGAACTGGGAAGGTAAACATAGAAAGGGAGGATAGCAGAGAAAATGCCAAGACAAACCATACTGGACAGTGCTTGCAACTGCTAGTGATTTGGGAATCCTAGGACCACTGCTGAGGTTCTTTTTCTCGAAATTATCCAAAATGGAACAAATTTCTGACCCTGCCTTGTCCACTGCCTTGAAACTTTGTTATTTTTTTCTGAGAAAAAAATGTAATAAAGGTGAGATATCTCACTGTCCAAACTCTTACTTAAAATTTTCAAGATGGGCCAGCCAGCAAGCTCAGTGGACTAAATCACCCTTTTGTGCAGGTGTAGTGACCAGGGTTCCATCCCCAGCCTGTGGTGCTGGCCCCACTCCCACCCCCAGAGCATGCTGAGACATTGAATGAGATTGGACATCATAGTGCACACCTGTAATCCCAATCCTCAGGAGGCTGAAAACAGGAGAATCTCTACAAGTCTGATCTGTGTAGTGAGCCCCTGCAGGCCCCATACTAAATACATTAATTCTTTTTAATTTTCAAGATGACACACATTGATATTGGCACATAATATATTAATGTGTATTGATAAATAATATAAAGGGCCAGGGTTATAGCTCAGTGGCACAGTACCTAATTGATAGGAGCAAGGTCCTGAATTTGATTCCTGTTATATAGCTATGGCTATAGTTATAGATATATAGGCATACAGCCTGTGTATTTTTCTCCAGGCACCCAAAACAACCACCACCACCACGGCAACATCTTACAAAATTATAGTACAAAGTTTATGACAGTATTCAGTTCCCTCCAGCCCTGACCCAGCCTTCAGCCCTGGAAACCAATGTATAGTTTTATAGTGTGTACCATTTCCATAGTTTTATCATGTCCAGAATGTCAGATAAATGGAATTATATGTACCTGGTAAGGCTTGGCTTTCTTCAGCCAGCATGATGCTCCACAGGTTCCTCCAGGTGGTTGGTCTGAGGAGTTTTTCATAGTGCCTTAGGCCATTCTGTGCTGCTGTAGCATAATGACCAAGACTAGGTAGGTAATTTTCTTTCTTTTTATGTATTTGGTACAAGGTCTCACTATGCAGCTCAGACTTGTAGACATCCATCCTCCTGTTTCCAGCCTCCCCAGCACTGAAATTATAGGTGTGCTCCACCATGCTCAATCTTGCTGGCCAGCTCAGTGCACCCGGGGGTGGTGCTGGCATGTCACATGGTGCTGGGGATCAAACCCCTGTCCCTGTGCTTGCCTGAGCATGCACTTAGTCTGCTGAGCTATCTCACCAACCCCCAAGACTAGGTAATTTATATAGAACAGAGATTTATTTATTACAGATCTGGAAGCTGGAAAGTCTAAGACTAAAAGAGCCATGCTTGGCAAGCGCCTTGGTGCTGTGTTATCCATGGCAGAAGGCAGAAAGGGCAGACAGGCGTAAGGAGGAGAAAACAAACACCGGCCTCACCAATTCACACAGTAACTAGCCCACTCCTGTGATAATGGTATTCATCTGTTCATGAGGTAGGTCTATATTTTATTTTTGTTAAAAAAAACTGCCAAATTGGTTTCCAAGGTAGCCACACCATTTATATTCTTACAGGCAATATATGTATGATTGGCTTTCATTGAATCCTTGCCAGCATTTTGTGTTGTCACTATTTTTCATTTTATCTGTTCTGATAGGTATATAGTGGAATCATATTGTAGTTTTCTAATGAACTTAATGTCTACTAATGTTGAACAACATTTCATATGCTCTGCCCTGTGTATATTCTCTTCAGTCAAATGTTTATATCTTCTATTTTCCAACTAAATTGTTATTTTTTACTGCTGAGTTTTAACAGTTTTTAAATATATTCTACATGACAGTCCTTTCACAGAGAAGTGGTTTGCAAATTTTTTTGCTCATTTATATCTGTTTATTTATATCCACTTCACAGGGGCTGGAGACATAGCTCCCTGTCACAAGTGCCTGCCTGGCAAGTGCAGGGTTGTGAGTTCGAACTCCAGAACCACAAAAAAAAAAAGAAAGAAATTCAAAGGGCTATTTATATTCACTTCACAAGATCAAAATATTTTAACCACCAAAGACCATTTTATCAATTTTTCTTTTCACAGACTACTTTTGGTGTCAAGGATAAGAATACTTTGCTAGGTCCGAGATCTCAAAGATTTTTCTGTTTGTTCCAGAAGTTTATAATGTTATAGCTCATATTTATGCCATAACTGTTTTGAGTTCATCCGTCTATAACGTGTAGAATGTGCAGATAGTAACTGCTCTATTCCTGGCAAACCCCACAAGCAGAACTGCTGGCTAACTTGAAGTCCCACTGGCAAAAGCTGAGGGAAAACTAGAGCCTGGACTCAGCCTGCGAGTGGAGCAAAACCTCGCCAGCTGTTTCTAATCTGAACCAGAAGACTCGCTCCTACAGCAGCATAGTGCAGACAAATGAGAGAGTGGGTACACAGTCTTGGAGACTTGGTTAAAATGTGTCACTCTCTAGCTGCATGATACTGGGCAAAATGCTCAGTTACACTGAGACTTGGTTTCTTTTATTTGCAATGAGATGGTTTTGAGAATTAAATTAGATAAAACATGTTAAAGAACTAATATAGAGGGCAGCCCATAAATGATCTCATTCTTCTCCAAATTGAACCATTGCAGCTGCTGAAAAATTAGTAATGGGCTGGTTCGTGGAAACAGAGAGACCAATTGTGTGCAGACGAGGCTGAGCCCCCCTCGGAGCTAATGATCTGCTTTAGCGATAAACTAGCCACTGTATGCTTCTGCTTCCTCGTTGGGTGACCAGTACTGTGCCCAGAAATAGCTGCTGCACAGTAGATGGGTAAAGAAAGTAATGAAAATTGTATTCTGATTCAGTTACAATTTCTGAAAGACTTAAGAGTAGAAGCCGAGGGCCAGGTGGATAGCTCCGCAATCACCTGCCTAGAAAGTGCAAGGACCTGGGTTTGATCCCCAGGATCACATGCCATGGGGGCCCAAAATCCCAGGTCCACTGTGCTGGCCACCAAAGCCAAGCATGGTGGTGCAAAGCTATAATCCCAACACTGGGGAGGCTGAGACAGGAGGATCACTTCAGAGTCTGATCTGTGTAGCAGGACACTGTACTAGATAGATAGATAGATAGATAGATAGATAGATAGATAGATATTGATATGGATAGAAAAGGATAGTTTCAAAATCTGACTGTTAGCCTATTAAATCATGGAAAGATACTATAAACTACCCATAGAAGTAAATTCAACTCTAAAATATATTAAAATTTTTTCTAAAGTAAAAAATTGGGCCAGCCTGATAGCTAAGAGGACTAAAGCACCTACTTAGGCAGAGTACAGTGGCCGGGGTTCAATCCCCGGCATGCCGTGCTGGCCCTGCCCATGGTGTGCACTGACATGGCAATTGGGACTGGTTATGGTCTTGTGTACCTGTAATCCCAGCACTGTGAGAAGCTGAAAACAAGAGAATCACTAGGAGTCTGCATCGTGAGGCCCTGTAGACCCTATAGGGCCTGTCCTAAACATAGAAAAGAAAAAAAAATTGAAGTAAAAGATTATAGTTCACACAAGTTCAGTTATTAAAACCATTAGTATTAAATCTTATGATTTTAAACAAGACAGAGTTACACAAATTGCTGCTAAGTTCATAAACCCTACAAGTTAAATATCTCTGATATGCTTCGGAAAAGAGGTATTTGAGATTTCAAGTAGTTTTGGGATATTTTCATATATATATAATAAGATATCTTAAGAATGGGACCCGAGTCTCAAGATTAAACCATTTTGCCTCATATATACCTCATGCCACATAGTTCAAAGTTATTTTATGCAATATTTTAAATAATTTTTGCATTAAAAGTTTACAGTGTGAAGTGTTCTGCCATGGCACTGTGTTGGCCTGATAGCTCAAAAATTTGGAGTTGGGCACATTTTGGATTTGGGACTTTCACATTAGGAGTACTCGGCCTTTAGAATGCTAGCTTCCCAGCTGTCACCTTTAGGCTTATTCTTTGAACACATACTGTCTTGTTGTTTGGTTTAAAAAGTAAACCTCTTCTTTCCCTTATAGATAGAGACTAAAATGTCTTCCACTTAACTTAAAAAAAAATTCTTCTCCCAGCAACATCTCAGAACTTGGTCTCATATTAGTCATGTAGTATTAGACCTGCCACCAATATGTTATTTTTACACACTTGATTTTAATTGTATATGATTCTCTGAAATGGTTGCAGAAAACAAAAGCTGAGTGTACAGGGTGAGTGCTCAGGGGGAAGGCCGGTCAGGGCTGGTTTGTTGCTTGATGTTTTGGGAAAATAAAACTTCAGGGTCACACGTGTGTGCGGTAGGTCATTTTTTAGCAGCCTCTGGCTGAACTGAGTAACCATCAGTGCCCCCAGTTTTGGTCCCATGAACCTGGAGTTTAGGCATTCCTCAGCCTCCAGAAATTCATCTATCTTCTGTACTAGCACCTAGAGGATGTTTTGAGTGAAAAAATAGTTCATGTAAATTTTTTTTCTATGTGTATATTTTGGTCTTTGATGCTATTGTTGTTTATAATGTTTAATCCTGTCACAAACAAAAAACCTTCTGAGGCCAGCCAAATAGCTCAGTGGATTAAAACACCTGCAAGCATGCTCAGGGGTCCAGCCTGCTATGCTAGCCCCAACCCCCAGCTAAGCTGAGAGGGCAAAGGAAACTGGGTATGGTGGCACAGGCCTGTAATTCCAGCTCTAAGGAAGCTCTCAACAGGTGGATCACTATAAGTCTGGTCTAGTAATGAGACCCTGAACACCCTGTAGATCCTTCCCTAAAATATAAACAAATAAATAAATAAATAAACAAACCTTTTAACTAGATGATGGCTGTTTTACATTTTGTTCTTTTTCTTTTTTCAGTATAGTCTCTTAACTTTATTTGTTTGTTTATGTTATGGCCAGCTCAGCCTGCCCTGGGGATGGGGCTGGCACCACATGTGGTGCTGGGAATGGAACCGAGGTCCCTGCAGTTGCCTAAGCAGGCACTTTAGACCGCTGAGCCATCTCACCAGCCCCATTTTTTTCTTTATGTAATGTCTTTATTCACTACTGTTATAACTAAAACAAGGACATCAGATATGGGATTGACAAACAAGGAAGACTCTGAACACTGAAACTCCATCTATTCTATTTGGGTAAATACCTCAAAATAAGTAGAAATTAATATTAAAGACAAAAGGCTTAATCCCTGCACTGAGAAGGCTGACACATGAGGATTACCACAAATTCAAGACCATCTTGGGCTATCCAGTGAGTTTAAGGCCATCCCAAACTACATATACCACACACACACCACCACCACCACACAAAGGAACAAGACTTATGCCAAATGCTGCCTGATTTTGTCTAACTCCAAAAACATTTTGAGCTTTTGATCCCATACTTTTGATTTTCAATTGCTGCCTGCATAGTATGGATAGAAAACAAAGCTTCCATGTCAAAGTCTTACTGGTGCTCTTGCCTTTTCCTGACTGTCTGAAGGTGATGGGCCTGGGCCATCCCCACCCTGCCTTTGAATCCTTTGGTCCCGCAGGCAAGACTTGAGGCTCCTGGCCAGGCAGGTTAATGCCCTTCCCATCCTCGGCCTCCTCTTCCCTGCCCACCTCTGCCTGAATGAGGAATTCAAAGGAGACAACCCTTGCCCCTTCTGGACCCTTTGGGAATAAGAGATCAAAATCTAGGGGTGAGGTGAGGAAGGAATAGAAGAAATAAAAATAGGTAGAAAGGCAGCAAAAGCATGACTTAAAAATATACTTTTTCTTTTAAGATGAGTTGGGAGAATGTTCGCTGGAAGCAAGGCAAGGAAGCCTGGCTCCTGAACATGAAGGAAATGATACAGGAAACGCGGGGGGAAACTAGCTCCAGTTGCCACACGCTGTTAATCCAGAGCAGCTCTGGCTTCTGTTTTTTTGTTTTGTTTTGTTTTGTTTTTTGCTTGTTTGTTTGTTTTTCCAATGACAAAGCTTATTTGCAAAAGTAGAAATGAAGAGGAAGGGGGGCACTGGCTGTGCAGAGTGACCTTGGGCCCAATAAAGGACGAGAAAAAAAGACCACACAGAGAAGCAGGGAGGCTATGGCTGAGAAAGCCACTCAGCGCTCCCTCTAGGTAAGCCCAACATAGGAACAGCTCTGTCGCTCAGGGGCCACCTATGGCATGTGGCTCTGTGCATTTAAAATGACTCAGGCTCTCTAACCCACTTATTCAGGATGCAGGCTCAAAAGGAAGCTGTAAATTTTAAGAAAAACTGGTTACATTCCTAGAAATTAGGAACTTAGGAGGGAGGTGCTGCAGCTCTATTTAATTTTTAAATTTTATTGGTACATTTTAAATATACAAAACAATGCTCATCCTTGGGATTTGTAACTGCACATAATAAATCTTTATCCTTTGTTCCTACTTTTCCTCCCCTCTTCAACCTCTTTTCCCTCCCTACTTACAAGCCCTATTTCCATTTTTTTCCTTATTCTTTTTTCTTTTTACTTCTTTCCTTTCTCCCTTCCCCTCCCAGTTCCTCTTCCAATTTGAACATTTTCTTTGTATTTCATAATATCTAATATACATTGTGGTCCTTATTTACACTTTCTGTTGCTCACACCAGGAAAAAATAATGCAATATTTGAACATGTATCAACTTATTTCACCTAAGAGTGTGGTCTCTAGGTGGACCCATTTACCTAGAAATGTGTCGGTTTTATTCTACTTATGGTGCAGTAGTGCTGCATTGTATTAAACACACACACGCACACACACACACACACACACACACACACACACGTTCTTCAACCATAATTCCTTGATGGGAATTTGGACCCTTTCCAAGATTTAACTGTTACAAACTGTGCCGATGTAAACATTGAGTGTGAAATAAGTCAGAAAAAATATATATATAAACATTGGGTGTGCGTATATTGCCACACTATGATGTTTTTAATTCTTTCAGGAAGATACAAGATGGAGAATAGCTTGGGTCAAACAGAACTTGTGATGTTTTAGTTTTTTGAGGAAACTGCGCACTGATTTCCCCAGTGGTTGCTCCAGTTTACATGCTCATCAACAACAGGAAAGGGTTCCTTTACCACACAACCTCAATAGCATTTCTTATTGATTTATTTCTTCATAGTAGCCATTTTTTCCAGAGTGACATGGAAACTCAGCATTATTGCAATTTGTCTCTCAAATTACCAGTAATGTTGAGCATTTTTCATATATTTATTTGCTATTTCTATCTCTTCATCTGAGAAGTCACTCTTCATTTCAGGTGCCCATTTTGGATTAGGTCTTTAAACTTGAGGGTCTAACATCTTTTTAGTTCTTTTTTTATATATTTAGCACAGGGTCTACAGGGTCTCACTACGTAGATCAGACTCATTGTTATTTGCCTGTTTTCAGCCTCCTAAGCAGTAGGATTACAGGGGCACACCCCCACACCTAGCAGCCCCATAGCACCCAACATCAGTTGCCATCTCAAGTCCCCCTGGGGGTGGTGCCAGGATGGATTATGGTGCCGGGTATCAAACCCCAGCCCCTACACTTTGCCTAGGCAGGCACTTTAGTACACTGAGCTATCTGGCTGGCCCTTAAGTTCTTTATATATTCTACATAATAGTTCTTTGTGTGAGGAACAGTGGCAAAATATATTCCTACACTGTGGAGTGTCTTCTCATTCTGCTGGTGGTTCCTCTTGCTGTGCAAAAGATTTTTAATAAGATGAGTTCCTAGTTGTTCTTGTGGTATTTCCTGCATAATCAGAATTTTGTTCATAAAGTCTTTGCCTAAACCTATGTCCTTAAGAGTTCTCCTCATTCTCTCTTTCAGTAGTTTTAATGTTTCTGTTTTAATACTTAGATCTTTGATCCATTTCAATTTTGTATTAGTCTATAGTTAGAACAAGGGTCTAGCCAGCCATATGGCTCACACCTGTAATCACAGCTCTCAAGAGGTTAAGGCAGGAGGATCATTGCCAGTTTGAGACCAGCCTGGGCTACAAAGTGAGCTCAAGGGCAGCCTGAGCTACATTGCAAGACTCTATCTCAAATAGACTAATAAATATAATTAATCAATTTTTAAAAAT
The DNA here is from genome assembly GCA_004027025.1 of Myocastor coypus. Taxonomy (NCBI): domain Eukaryota; kingdom Metazoa; phylum Chordata; class Mammalia; order Rodentia; family Myocastoridae; genus Myocastor; species Myocastor coypus. The sequence goes on from PVJA010006538.1 coordinate 49,549, forward strand.
AAATATGAGTCTAGTTTTAGTCTTGCATGTGGAAAGTCAATTTTCTAACTCCTTTTATTGAAGAAGCTATCTTTCTTCCACTGAACATGTTTGACCCCTCTAAGATAAGGATGCCCAGTGTGTTTTGAATTGTTTGTGCATTTTCTCATCTGCTACATTGGGCCCTTGGGCCTGTTTTTGTTCCAGTATCATATTCTTTTTATCACTGTAGCTATGTAATATAATTTCAGGTCAGGGATTCCAATAATTTGCCTTTGTCTTTGTTCCCCAAAATTGCTTTTTCTATCTTAGGTCTCCTCTAGGTCCCAATAAATTTTAGGATTGTTTTCTCTAATTTTGAGAGGTATGTTGTTGGTATTTTGACTGAGATTGCATTACATCTTTGTAATGACCATTTTTTCATTATATTTCTTTTTCCTGCCCAAGAATAAAGAGTATCTTTCCATTTTCTGATATTTTCTGCAATCTTCTGCTTCAGAATACTGTACTTTTCACTATAAAGGTATTTTGCTTCCTTTGTCAGGTGGATTCCTAAGTGTTTCATTTTCTATGAAGTGATTATGAAAGGTATTGTTTACCTAATTTCTTTCTCTGTGAGTTTATTTATACATATGAACACTACTGATTTTTGGGTGTTGACTTTGTATACAGCTACACTACTAAATTGGATTATCACAGCTAGAAGTCGTTTGTGGAATTTTTGGGATTTCTATGTAAAATATCACATCACTTACAAATATTTATTTGTTATTTACTTATTTTTGTACTGCAAGTTGAAATCAGGACCTCACATTTGCCAGGCAGGCAGTGTGTTGCTGAGCTATATCCCCAGCCCAAATAATGACGTTTAACTTCTTCTTTCCTGTCATTATTTCTTTTATTTCTCTCTCTTATCTAATTGCTCTGGCTAGTATTTCCAGAAAAGAAATCAATATATCAATAGATTGATTCAAAAAGAGTGTCTTGTTGCTGATTTTAGAATGAAATGCAGTCTTTGACCACTAGTATGATGATGGGGGTTGTTTTGTCATAGATGCCTTTTATCACTTTGAGGAAAAGGCTATCTTCCAATTTTCTGTCAGGTCTCATCGTGAATAATGATTGAATTTTATCCAATGCTTTTTCTATATCTATTGAGATGATCATGTCAATTTTGTCCTTGGCTCTGATAGGGTGTATTACATTTATTGATTTGCATAAGTTGAAACATGGCCAGATCCCTGAAATGAATCATACTTGGTCATGGTGTGTAATCTTCTAGATGATCTGCTACATTCAGTTTGCTGGTATCTTATTGGGGATTTTAACATCTATGTTCATTATGGAGATTGGCCTTCTCTTTTTGGCCAATTTGTATCCTTCTCTGGTTTTGGTATCAGGGTAATGCTTGCTTCCAGGAAGCAAGCTCTTTCACTAAAGAGTTTGAGAAGTAGGAGGAGTCAGTCTTCTCTAGATTCTTTGTAGAATTCAGCAGTGAATCCTTCAAAACCTTGACTTGTCTTTATTAGTAGATTTTTAATTACATTTTCAACTTTATTGACTGATACTAGTTTATTTAGAATTTTTATCTCTTCTTGATTCAGCTTTGGTAATTCATATACATCTGTGTTCTCCAGCTTATTAGAATATAGGTTCTCCAAATAGGTTTTAATTATCTTATGGATTTATGCCAAACTCATTGTGCTTTCACTTGTTTCATCCCTGATTGTATGGATTACAGTCTTTCCTTTTTTTTTAACCTGGATATCTATTTGGCTAAGAGTTTTTTTAATTTTATTTAATCCTTCAAACAATCAACTCTACTATTCATTGATTCTTTGTATTGTTTTCTTAGTCAAAGTTGCATTAATTTTTTTTAATCTTCATAATTTTCTCACTTGTATAAGCTTTGGACTCAACTTGTTGTTTTTCTAGAAGTTTAAGGTTCAATGTTAGGTTACTTATTTGCCCTTATTCTGTATTTCTGAACAATACGTTTCTGTTGGAATTCGCCTTTATAAATTCCCCACATAGTACTGCTGTCATTGCATCCCATAAATTCTAGTATTTTGTATTAGCATTATCATTTATTTGTAGAAACTGATTTCTTCTTTAATTTCATCCATGAGCAGCAGGAGGGTGTTACATAATTTCCACGTGTTTGTGCACTTTTTGTGGTTTCATTTACCACTGATTTCCAATTTCATTCCACTTCAGTCTGATAATATGCATAATTTCAGTTCCTTTGCATTTACTTAAGCATGTTCTATGAGTTTTTACATGGTCTGTTTTGGAGAACATTCTATTTGCAGTTCAGAAAATATGTATTCTAGTGTTTTGGAGGGGATGCTTTATCAATATCTAGGTCTAATTGTTCAAATATTTCATTAACTTTTTTGTCCAGTGGATTTGTCTATTTGTAATAGTGAGATATGATGGCCCCCCACTACAAATATGTTAGTGCTTCTTTGATTTTCCATACTTGTTCATATTTGTTTGATATAGTTGGGTACATTGGTAATTGGTATATGTTTATTTATGATTATTATCTCTTCTTGTATTGTTCTCTTAAAAAGGATGTAGTGACTTTGTCTTTCTTGATCAATCTTGCCTTGAGATCTACTTTGTCTGAAGATAGAATAGATAGCCTTGATTTCTTTTTTCTGGATTCCTCTCACAAGGAATATTGTTTTCCATCCTTTGCATTTTGTAGCCTATAGTTTTATTTTTTAATTAACTGTATTTCTTGTATGCAGCATATTGTTGGATCTTATTTCTTAATCTATTTTTCCAGCCTGTGTCTTTTGACTCAATTCAATTTATACCATTTATATTGATAATTATAATTAATATGTATTGACTTGTCCTTGCTATATTATTTTCCTGTTGGTGATTCTCATTTTTACCTTCTGTTTAATTCCTTGGCTTACCTGGTAGATTCATGCTATTAGGGTTCATGAGGTAGTAGTCTTTATTATCTCTTTCTGGAATATCCTTCAGAACATTTTGAATACAGGTTTAGTGGTCATGAATTTCTTCAAGAGTTCTTTGCCATGGTACTACTTATTTTTCCACTGATTTTGAAAGATAGTTTTGTAGCGATACATCAATCTGAGTTGAAGGTTGTTTTCTTTTAGGGCCCAAAATAATTCACTCCAAGCTCTACTTGATGTAAGGACTTGTGTTTAGAAGTTTTCTGGAATTCTGATGGGCTTTCCTTTATCCATGATTTCTTTATTTCCTCTAACAGATTTTAATACTCTAGTTTTGTGCTGAGCTCCAGAATCCTACCTATTATATGTCCTGGGATAGAATTTGTGATTCTATCATGGATAGTTGGGATTTCATATGCCTCATTGAGCTGTATGTCAAATTCTTTTCCCATGCTTGAGAAGTTTTCTGCCATTATCTCTGTGAATGGGTTTTTTAATGCCATTTGAGCTAACTCCTCCTTTTTCATTGATCCCAACCAAACCTTTGGTATAATTTATGTTTGGGTTTTTTTGTTTGTTTGTTTGTTTTCACCATCTAGCAGCTGTCAGATTCATTTTGTATAGTCCTGTGTTATTTTTAAGAAATCTCGCTTGCACTATCAGTAGCCACAATTCTATCTTCTAGGTCTGATATGCTGCCCCCACGCTGATTCATTTTGCTAGACATACTTTCATTAGAGTTTTTAATCTCCTAGATAACTGCTTTGTGCTCCCCGTTTCTTTCTTATGTTGGGCATTTACGATTTCCACATTTTCCTAAGCCTTTTCTTTTACCTGTATCTTCTCTATATTCGCTAATACCCTTTGTTATAGTCACTATCCATGAAATTTGATGTTTTCTAGAGCCTTGTTCATTTGCTTTGTTACTTCTACTGTTGCCAGGTGGATGGCTTGCAAATTGTGCCACTTTGTTGCCCCCTGGGTTTGCCTTGGATGAATCAGAAAGATGGGTTGCATCTTCTTCTATGTCTTTTCCTTTGTATTTCTTTTTTTAAAAACTTTTATTTATTTACTTATTTATTTGGTACAGGATCTCACTACACAGCTCAGACTCATAGTGAGCCTCCTGTCTCAGCCACTCGAGTGCTGAGATTACAGAAATATGCCACCACACCCAGTCTCCACGGCCAGGTTAGTGCTCTCAAGGGTGGGCCAGCATGGCATGTGGCATCAGGGATTAAACCCAGATCCTTGTACTTCCCAGACAGGCACTTAGACCACTGAGCTATCTCCCTGGCGCAATATTTCTTTTTTAGTTTAGTTCCTCCACTGGTGCTTATCAGTTGCTTAAAGTAATTATCTTTATTGCCATATTGGGAGCCCATGGGAAGTGACTACTATTCCGAAATGTCTTCCAGAGGTAGCTGGCTGGCTTTTGGGCTTTGAGTCTGTTACAAGATCTTCCATCTGCAACGAATTGAAGTGGAGAAGTTCCTGCCTGTGTGGCCTCACCCCTAGTTCTTTGGCACAGGCCTATAGTATTATTTATGACCCTCAGACAGTCTCAGTCTTGACACACATGAAGCAACAACTGATTAAAACAATTATGTCACTGTGGCTAAAGTAGTACAGTCGCTAACAACAATACCATCAAACACACCATAGAAAATGACAAACTGGTAACTATTTGATTTGCCACCTCTAACTGTATGAACAGTCATATAACCAAATCTAAAACAAGTTAGAAAATTATGTACAATAAATATCCTCTGAATTTGATAATTTTACCCACAGGGAAAAATATTTAAAAGGGGTTAGGTGGGGAGAATGGAGAAACAGAGGAAGAAAAGGAATTAGAAGCACAGCTAGAGGACAAAGGGAAGTTCTGGAAGTTTTGGCAACTGTTGAAGCAGGCAGGAGGAAAAGGAGAAAGAAATAAACAGCAGAAAACAAAGAAATAAATGGAAAACCAGAAACTGTTCTCACTTGTGTAAAACAACAAACAATCAAGAAAAATAAAATAAAATCTAAAAAATAGAGAAAAGAAGAAGAGCAGGAAAAGAATGTATCCACTCAAGGGTGTGTCTATCCTTTCACTCGTTTACAGAGGGGCCACTCCCAGCTCTGTGTCAATTGTCCCCAGCAAGCCAGCAGTGGAATTGTGGTGATGGAAAACCCTGGCAAACCTGGGCCTTTAGTGCCACCAAGTCCATGCTGCTTCAGGTTTCTTGCTGTGAGCCCAAGACCCAGGTTCTTCAGCAGGCAACCCGCAGATGCCCTGGCAGGCTTGAGCCCATCTCGCTGCCAACCTGCAGCTGCTCAGAATTCTGACTTCTGTGGGCCTCTTTCTCACATGGCTCCCAGTCAGTTGCCTTCTCCTGGTGGGCCTCTGAACCCAAATAACAGCCGCTGCAGCCTGCAGTGTCCACAGCTCTGTTGTACTGGTGCATTTCTCTGTGGAGGCCTCTGGGACTGTGAGGAGTTGCTGTACCTTCGCAGTGTCCAGCCATCCCTCCCACACTGCCAGGGGCGCTCAGGGACAAAGAAGCACTGCTTGCTGCCTCCCTCTGCTGCACTGTGACCCCTTCCTTTGTGGTCTCTGTGGGCTCTGACTCTCACTTCAGATCTTGGCTGGTTTCCAGGGACCTACTTCCCTCCTCCTCCTCTTCCTCAATGTGTTATATTTCAGTGTCTGATTCTACATCTTGCATTTCCCCATCTTCCTAGAAGTCATTCCAGACTGTTGAAGTACTAGATACAGAAGCCGTGAATTTGGGGAGTGTAGTTGACATTGGCTTTTAGAACCCCAAAAGAGGCTCTGCTTCCTGGGGTCATCTGTTAACATGTGGTTTTCATTGCACCAGAATGTAAGATTTGAGAAATAAAAATGCAGGTTTTTCTACATAAAATCTTTTTTCTATCATTGGCCAAATCCACTAATATAAACTATAACTCTATTATTATGTTTCCATCCTATTAAATGCTTCATCTATTTGTTTACTTGCATTTTTACCTTCCCAGGGCCCCATTTCCCAGAGGAGCCGTTCACCTCGACAACCAGGGAGCACGCCTGGATGCTCAAGGTAAGAATGAAATATAAATTATTTTTAATACTAGTGTTTGTAGATTAAATTTAAGCAAATAGTACTAGTGCCTTTGCAAGAAATTTATTTTCAAAGTTCCATTATATTATTTTTTCAAACTATCGACTGCTTCCAAAGTGCACTAAGGGCTAATTAACTGCTATCAACAATTCCTCTAAAAATGGGCAGGCCAATTAAAGTATAGCTTTAGAAATCTTATCAGTGATAAGTGGAGAGGGGATTTTTCAAGATGTGTTCAGAATGACCTCATGTCTTACTAGTTACTCTTCTCTCATTGCTAGGGCAAATACCCAACACTCAAAATGAGGGAAGGAAAGGTTTATTTAGCTCACAATTACTGGAGGTTTCAGTCTATATTCAGCTGGCTGCAAGGCAGAGCAGCACAGGGCATCTAAGAGCAAGAGAGAGGGGAGTAGCAGCAGCTCAAGCTGCTAACTTCTCTTCTTCCCTTACATTGACATGAAAATTACCTGCCCCAGGGGAGGTGCAGCACCCACACCCACAATAATCAGTCACAAACTCCAGAAGCCACCCCAAGACTGCAGGAGGCTTTGGGGGAACGCTTATGCACAAACCATAACACCTCATAACATTTTTAATTATTTATGAACAAATAATTCTGTTGGCTAAGAGAATGAGAATATTCGGTAATAGTGGCTAAAGACTCAGCCCCGTTTTTTCCAGTTTGGGGTTAGTCTTCCACAATGGCCTTCAGTTATTTTTCACCGGTACCCTGAGTCCGTGTAATCACGCCTCCCAGGCTCACCAGCAGGAGAGCCACAGAACAAAGGAACAATTAACAAAAAGGCCACCAGGTGGCAATATTTGGAAAGCCATTCGGAGAGATTTCAAAGCTCTGAGCTGTTATTTTTTACACAGAGAACAGTCTCACAAAGCATGTCCTAATTTCATCAAATAAAATTGCTTCTGAGGTTTCTAATTGCAGCATTATTTTATTTCTTTAACATTCATTGATTTTTTCTTTTTTACTTGAAAGAAGAAGGTGTGGGGATATAGGTGCCATTTTCTTTCATTTTAGATTCTGGAATACTGCAATTAGAAACCTCACATAGTATTGGCACATATTAAATGCTCAAATCCATGGATAATATCCTTGTTTTGGTGTCTAGTTGTGAAAAACGCTACAGGTGGTAGTTATTGTTAACTATCTTACTTTGGAGAGATCTTAAACAAAAGAGCTTGTAAAGAAATCGCCTATCTTTACCATGCAACCAAGAGAAATTTGTAGGTGCTAAACTCTTATTTGTATCAATTTGTGATAATTAAGGGTTTTGTAAATAGATGACTAAACACTTCCTCTTGAGCTGTAATGAAAGTGGTTAGCACATCTGAAGCCAAAGTAACGGGAAAAGAGAGCTCCTTACAGCCTAAAGAGGATGCCTTGTTCTAAAACTCCCTATATTTGGGGCTAGAGGACAAATACTTCTTTTTCTCTAGAGCCAGATAGTAAATATGTTCTGCCTTGCAGCCAAACAGTTTCTGTGACGACTATGCAACTTGTTGTCCAGTGAAAACAGCCACAGGTAACACAGAAATGAGTAGGTTCAATAAAATGGGTGATATAAAATGAATGAGTTATATAAAGGTCTGTGTCCAGTAAACACTATTTCCAGAAAAAGCCACTGGGTCACGGACCAATCTGCAGACCCCTGTCAGATAATTGATGATGAGGGGTACAAGAAGGTGGAGAGCCATGAAAAGAGTTGTCATTGGAACTTCCCTTTTCTCTGCATGTCCCTTCTGAGTTGCCCCTTGCTGTCTAACCCTCTCAGAAACTGGTACAGGTGGGGGACCCCTTCTGTGAAATGCTTGGGACCAAATGTTGTTTGGAATTTGGTCAAATTGTTCAGTATTTGCATAGATAGTAAGGCATCTTGGGGATAACACCCAAGTCCAAATAAAAACTTAGGTTGCACGTTCACCTTCTTCTATACCTCCCTGAATGAAACTTGATGCATCATTTTTAGTGTACCTGTGGTTTGAGTGTTACCCATTCTGTGATGTCAGGTGTGGAATTTTCCACACATAGCGTCCTATCAGTGCTCAGAGTTTGGAGCTTTTCAGCTCTTGGAGGCTTGGAGTGGGAATGCTCACACTGTAGCGATGGTTTTCCTGGATGGATGTGCTCTCACCAGTTAAGTGCTGGCCAAGATTCCTTTGTTGGGAGGAGCTGCTTGCTCCTCATCCAGCGATCTTGCTACAGCATGCTAGTATGCCTGTGCTTTATATTTCATGACTCGAGCATCCTGAGTTGAAACAATGCCTAGTTGGAAGGTAACTTAACTTTATGCTTTGGTCCTTGTTAGACAATGGTCCACTAAAAATGCAATCATATTAAGGAAAATATATTAACTATAGCTGCTTTGTGTGTGTGTGTGTGTGTGTGTGTGTGTGTGTGTGTGTGTGTGTGTGTGTGTATTTTAGGGAAGGGTCTACAGGGTGTTCAGGGTCTCACTACTAGATCAGACTTGCAGTGATCCACCGGTTTACAGCCTCCCAAGAGCTGGGATTACAGATGTGCGCCACCACGCCCAATCTCAATTGCCATCTCAGTGTAGCCCAGAGGTGGGCTTGGCACAGCAGGCCTGGGGATTGAACCCCCGGCTCCTATGCCTAATCTGTTGAGCTATTTGGTCAGCTCAACTATAGCAAATATTGCAATCTAAAAAAAAAAAAAAACAGTATTACAGGAAACTTAGGGGGATTATACATAACAGCACTGATATAGGGGAAAGAAAGTCCCAACCTGCTAGGTATCTGGCGCAAGTTTTTGTTCTCCAAAATCGAAAAATGAATTTTAGGAACAGTGAAGGTTAAGAGTAGAATATATTTATTGGGAGAAAGAAAGCTGAGAGAGACAGACAGACACATAAAGGAACTCAAGTGGGTTGTCAAGGAACCTGTCTTTTCCATGGATTTTTATCAAATCCACAAGGTAAGACAGGTTCAAGTTGGTCATGAGGGGCGACAAAGCTATGGTCAACCAGTAAGATTACAAGGCCCGGCGGGATGGCTCAGTCAGTGGTCTAAAGCGCCTGCTTGGGAAAGCTTGGGCGGCTTCAGGGACCGCGGTTCGATCCCCAGCAGCACATGCTGCACCAGCCCTGCCCTCAGGGCAGGCTGAGCCGGCCAAAAAAAATGAGTGAATAAACAAATAAAGGTTCTGAAACAAAATAAATAAATAAATAAATAATAAAAATTAAAAAAAAAAAGATTACAAGTATAAGTGCTCAAGTAAAGCTGACTAAATCTGAGTTAAATGGAGAAGCAAGTCTAGCAGCAAAGCAGGTGTGAACAGAGCAGGGGCTTTTCCTGTAGGGGGCTGGGTTAGTGACTCTTCCTGTCTTTCTCAAGGTGATAGAGACCTATTTAGAATATCAAGCCCCGATGTTTATCCTTAGGAAGTATGTGGATGCATTCGTTTTATCTTTTGTCCTGGGGTCTGGCCCACAGCTGGAGGTGTCTGTCTCTCCCACAGCGGTAGAGTATCTCATCCTCTGTTCTGGCTCTTTGAGGGCCTAGTTCTACCTGACTATCTATGTTTTTATCTAGCTTAGTTGTCTACAATGGCACCACCAAATAAGTACTTTTTGGCACATTTATTTTCCCCATAAGTCTCCTGTTTATCCACAGTGGAATTCACAACGCACATGAACTTTGTCTATTGCTTAGCGTTACTGACAAGCATCCTTCATATTCCTGAATCATCTGTCACTAGAATAGTAGAATAATGTTCCATCATTATAATACATGACACATATTTTAGTTCTCCCTATTTTCCAGTAAAGTTTTATACACTTCTGATTTTTTTGGTTGATTTGTGTTAGTTCACCTTTTCCTAAGTATAAAATCCAAGAAATGTGATTTGTATTCAAATATGATTTTTATGATTTTTAAACTAATTTTCCCAAAAGGAATATTTTTGTATATGCATGTAGCTTGAAAGTAATAGTTTCACCACAACTTAATCAGAAAGAATATTTAATTTACTGAGTGTCAGTAACACAATGTGCTGGTTGTTTTGGAATATATATATATATATATATATATATATATATATATATGAATAATGCATTCATTTCACATTTCTTATATACCTACTGTGGTCATAAGTATTACAGGGTTTCAGTAGTTAGCTAATGACTTCTGTCACAGTTTGACTATGGGACAGCTAAGATATATACATAAAGGACTCATAATGGAATATAGGAAATGAATTGCGCCATAGGAAAAGTAGTCAAAATATTATGGAAGCTTAGAGACAGACAGCTAAAGATGGCATCTAAGCTGAACCAAAAAGGTAAACTGGCTTTGGATACTTGGCAGTGGTGATGTTTACCATTCACTGCGTAAGCATGTACTGTTCATCAGCCATTTGCCCAGTTCTGTGCTTACAGCTGGGGGGCATAAAGATGAACAGGATGGAGCTCTTAGCACGTACTGTCTAGTGGAGCAGGGCCTTTTAAAAAGTAACTGTGAGCATCACAAGTAGGCTAGCATTCTGTCAGAGCATGCATGGGGCTTGGGTGACACATTCCCCTTGGAACAAAGATTTTTAATGGTTCCCCATTTGTCACAGTTTTCCTCACCAGTTACCATGTCCGAGATCCACTCCTGGAAATTGGATGGTGGTGCTAGAGGACTGACCAACAACCCTAGTAAGTTGGCTGATGTTGGCAGTGAGTCCTTAGCGGTGAGATCCTTGCCAAGGTACCAGCAGTGCCCCAGCCTGCAATCAGCAAGGCACACAGCCTGGCCTACATCAGCCAGTGACTGCAGCAGATTTCTAAGATTTGTAGTTTCATTTGTGTTTTGTTTTCTCAGCATCTGGAAGAAATTACAAACAGCTGGATAATTTTACCCAGCCTGCTCATTTTATGGATGAGTGTTCCTATGGGGGAGAGCCGGGTGACTTGGCTAGATTCAGACAGTGGGTGACAGAAATCCCAGCACCAGAATCCTTCGTTGCTGGCTCTTAGTGTTTTGGGTTCACTGCTGTAATTTTTCTCTGCCTTGTCTGCACCATACAAGTCATAAGAACAAAAAAAAAGGCTAAACCCAAGCAATAATGTACCTCAGCAAACCTTTTTGGATTAAAATTTTAACTAAATGTTTAGTTTAGTAATGAACAGAAGAGTAGAAGAGAGGAAACCTTAGAACACATTCTTCAGCTACCTGTGTCCTTCAGGACATGCATATAGTGTGAGCCCCACTTTGCTCTTCAAAATGGACATAGCCACACATGGTGGACCACACCTGGAATCCCAGCTCTTAACAGGCTGAAGCCAGAAGATTGCCATGAGGTCACAGGCCGCCCAGGCTACATAGGGAGTTCAAGAGCAGCCTGAACTATGTAGTGAGACCTTGTATCTAAAAAAAAAAAAAAAAAAAAAAAAAAAAGAACCATAAGAGATCTGAGGCTTTTTGAAAGATTCAATAGTGGTAACATGAGTGTTGGGTAGGCCATGAACATCCAGAAGATATTTATGTCCTTTCTCCTCCCAGAGCTTCTAGTTCACAGGGGTCCTTTCATTAGCATTATTCCTTGGCAAGGCTTATGTCAAGTAAATGGTAAAATAAGGTCTATTTATGTAACTAGCACAGAGCTCGGTGTTTTCATTTCTAAATTTCACTTTCTGCCTGCAGAGACCTAGAGGGTTTTGTCCATGGTTGTCCTTTCTCTTCTTTTTCTGTAGCCTATTTTATGTGTACTGTGGACGTGTTGGTGAGACTGAAGAACTGAACTGATTTATCTGTGATTTACTTTAAAGTGATTTGTCAAATAAACAGAGAGGTGACTAGGTAAAGAAAACGGGATTCGACATGAACAACTGCTGAATATAGATGGTGCGTGTCAAAGGATGTTACACTGATATACAGTCTACATTTCTGGGAGTTTAAAATGGTCTAGACATTTGCCCTCTATTTCTGGATGCTTGAAATGTTTCCATAGTTTGAAAGAATGAGGTACTAAATATTAATGAAGTTACCCACATGGCTCCATCCCTGTGTGAGTTGCACAGGTACCTTTGGGTCTAGTCAGGGTCCCAGCCCACAGGCAGTCACTGCCCTCTGTGGGAAACGCTAAGGAAGCAGGCAGGCCTGTTCCAGGCTGTGGAATCAGGGTGAGAATGTGTAGGACAGACAGGCAGGCTTAGCTGGGACCCTGAACCAGAGCTGGGACAAGCAGGCCAGACCGTGGCATACGGCTTCCAAGATCAGTGACATCTAGTCTGAGACCTGAGGAAAGGTAAGTGGACTGCAGAGAAAAGGAAGCTGGTGGGAAGAGCAGTAGGCCCAAAGGTCTGGAGGGGAAATGAGAGATGTATCTGGTGTGAAAGAAGTTGAGCAGGGCGTGGTAGCACCCAAGAGGAGGGAAAGGCCAGGCCGGATGGGCAGATGGAGAAGGGCTTTGTAACTTGGGCTTGATCCTGGAAGGGGCATTGAAGGGCTTAAACAGACAAATTAGAACAGCAGCTTTGTTTCCTGAAGCAGTCATTCTGGCAGCTGTGTGGAGAATAGGCCAGGAGGAACAGGAGGAGAAGTAGACCAAGTGAAAGCCAGGGAATACCAGACTGTGGTGTCCACAGCAGGGACACTGTTGAGCTCCATTTAGCTGCTGAAATGGGCAGGACTGAGTAGGGAAGAGGACTGTGGCTCCTGACCTGAAGGGCTGTGTGGCGGGTGCTTGCTATGGGAAGCACTATTCCATTGCTGAGTGGAAAAGGAAGGGAGGTGGGGAATACAGCTCGAGCTGTTGCTCTTACCAAGAGCCAAGAGAGGGAGAGGAATCTTTCTTGGGAACACAGAAGTGGGGAGACCGAAGTGAGAGGCAGTCCTCTGGAGACCGTGTGTCCAGCGGATCCCCAGGAGCTGCCCCAGTGGCCAGGCTGTGGTGGGCAGAGGTGGCGCTGGTGTCTGCCATGAATAAGTGGAAGTCTGGCTGATGTTACTGAGGTAGGAAATACTGTAAATGTGAGAAAAAGAATCAGAAAGTCAGTTCTGTGCATGTTGAATTGGAGGTGCAAGTATCCAGGATGAAATAAGGATTGACATCTAAACCCCCAAATAGAAATGAAACACAGCTTTGGGGATCACTAGCATGTAAATAGAAAGTTATAAGTATGGGCAAAACTGCCCAAGGAGAGTATAGAATGAGAAAAGGGAATCCAGAGTAGAACTTTTTTGTTTGTTTGTTTGTTTTTGTTTTTATAATTTTTTTCTTGTTTCAGAACTTTTGTTTGTTTGTTTATTTATTTTTATGGCCGGTTCAGCCTTCCCTGAGGGCAGGGCCGGTGCAGCATGTGTTGCTTGGGATGGAACCGCGGTCCCTGCAGCCGCCCAAGCTTTCCTAATCAGGCGCTTTAGACCACTGAGCCATCCTGCTGGGCCCCCCCAGAGTAGAACTTTGAAGATCATCAGTACTGAAAAGGTAACTTAAGAGGCAGTACTCTCATGTACATGGCAGTGTGGAAGCCATCCAAGGGTCCATAGACAGATAAGCAGATGAACAAATGGGATGTACATGTACAGCAGCGTTCTATTCAGCCTTAGAGTGGGAGGGAATGCTGTCTGATGCTGCACTGCAAATGAGCACTGAGATAGTATACTAAGTGAACAAGCCAGTGCTCTCCTCCAAAAAAACCCACCATATATTGTATCATTCCACTAAAACGAGGTACCCGGAGTGGTCAAATTTATAGTTCCAAGGCCTAGGAAAAGAGGATAAAGAGTTAATGCTTAGTCAGTATGGGATTTCAGTTCAAGAAAAGGAAAGATCAGGAGATACATGGTAGTGATTTTTTTGTACAATGTAAATGTACTTAATGCCTATGAATAAATATACAAAAATGGTTAGTATGCTCAATATCTGTTATGTATATTTTACTGTATCTGTGATAGACAGACAGACAGACAGACAGACACAGAGAGAGATTAGCAAGAAGCAGGATCAAGATCATAGTCCAGCCTTTTATCATGGAAGCCAAGGGAAAATAGCATTGCAAAATTGATAAAGGTTTCAGAAGCCCAAATGTTCTGCCTAGGCTGAAATACTGACTCAAAGTGCTGATTGATTGATTGATTGATTGATTGATTGACTGATTTTTTGTGTATGCCTATTGACTTAACAACATGTACACAGTAAAGGAACCATGGGTGATTTCAGTGGTGCGATCAGAGTGGGTGATCAGAGTAGAAGCCAGATTTGAGAAGTGGAGAGGCCAGGTTTAGATGTTGATTTCAGATACTTGACTGCAGGAGCTGCTGTGCGGGCCAAGAGCTGATTTCTGGTGGAAGATCCTGGGGCTATTCAAACGTGGCTGGGGAGGAGTCCCAGATGCCTGTAAACAACTTTTCAAAAGAAGACTGCTAGAGGGGGCCCGGCAGGATGGCTCAGTGGTCTAAAGGGCCTGCAGGCTCAATGGTCTAAAGCAACTGCAGGCGGCTGCAGGGAACATGCGGTTTGTGCACCTAGCCCTGCCCTCAGGGCAGGCTGAGCCAGCCATAAAAATAAATAAATAAATAAACAAACAAATAAACAAAAGTTCTGAAACAAGAAAAATAAAAATAAATTAAAAAAAAAAAGAAGAAGAAGACTGCTAGAGATCTCTGGAAAGGCAGGAGGGCGGGGTTGAGGGCACACCTTATCACTGCCACAAGCAAGACGCCATTCGGATGGCCAGCCTGCCACTACACGTGTCCGTGGGCAGGCTACAAACACACGTTGATTGAATGGCCTGACTAGCTCTTGTGTTAGAAGAACCTCTGCTGAGGGAGAAGACAGCAAACGCAGGGATAAAAGAAAGTGAGAGTACTGAAAGGTCTGGTTGATGAATGACAGAAGAGTGACTAAGGAAGCGAGAGGGTGACCTGGAAGATCCTCTGCTGGGCTGGGAGGCCATGGACTCAGACTTGTGCCGATCCTCTGAAGATTGGTGACCATTGTTTTACTACAGGAGGGCTTGAAAGGCACAGGTTCCTTTTGAGGAAAAAGGGAAATTGATGATTACTTTCAAAGTGTGCAATAGGGGCCCAGCAGGATGGCTCAGTGGTCTAAAGCACCTGCTTAGGAAAGCTTGGGCGGCTGCAGAGACCGTGGTTCAATCCCCAGCACCACATGCCAGGCTGGCCCTGCCCTCAGGGCAGGCTGAGCCAGCCATAAAAATAAATAAACAAAAGCTCTGAAACAAGAAAAAAATAAAATAAGAATATAAAATTCAAAGTATCCTGATGCATTTCCTCTCGGAAGTCTAAGAGCCAAATAACTGGGCTAAGCATTGCTAATTTGTTGGCTTATAATAAGGTTTGTAATTATACAGGGATTGTAGTGAACTCCTCCGAGTCTTCTGCTGAATGCCTAGATCACTGAGAACCAGTCTTAAAAATCTGTGAATAGTTTCTGAGGAGTGTGGCAGGGTCACATCCTTCACCATAAGCTTAAATCGTTGTTACAGGTACATCTAGTTTGCTGGGCTCCACATAGCAGTAATCTTGCTGGCTACCTAGGTACCCTCTGGCCCACTGGATGCCCCTAAATCTGCCTTTTGCATAGGCTACCAGGACCCAGTTAAATAAGAATCACTCTTGCTGGGGCAAGTATTCCTAAAGTTGCTACACTGATATGTCTTATCAAAATTGTCTTTACAAGTGGCCTATGGTATGTAGAAAGAATGCTGTTGATGTCTCCCGGGCTGGTGCCTGCCTTGTTTGCATATATTGAGGCTTCTAATCAAGAATTGTGTTTCTTTCTCCCTCCCCTCTTTACCTTCTAACTTTTCTTTCCTGGTCCTAGAGTCGGTAAAAGTAAAAAAAAAAAAAAAAAAAAAACTAACTAACACAGATGATAAAAGTTAACGAACACAGATGACAGGCACTAATCCTGTAGCACTTATTTTCCCATTATAGCCCAGAACTTTTAAAGAGAGCCGCCGAACAGGGCTGTCTGATGACAGATGCGCTCTGGATCTGCACCACCTTATTTGGTAGCTGCCAATCGCCACATGTTCTCACTGATGAGACCAAATGTGGTTATGGAAGTGTGCAATTTGCATTTTACATTTTATTAATTATAATTAATGCAGCATAAACCACATGTGGCAGGTGGCAACCATGCTAACAGCTGTAGAAGTAAGGGGAGGTAGAACTGAAATTTTGAATACAGCATGTAAACAGAGCCCCTCCAGAAAGGTCAGTCTAGTCCCACGTAGTCAGACATGTCGGACCTGCTCCTGCCCTCAGCATCGTGGGTGGAGATTGCCTAGGGGGCTGTGTCCTTGCAAGGGATGGGAGGAGCTGGTCTGGAAATAACCTTGTTAGCCAAGGTGCATTCAGCGTCCTTTCTAACCACCCTGTGGGACACTTGAACACCAGAGAGCTGTGCAGTAAAGAGAAAACTTTATTTGATGCCTACTGGGTGCCGGGCATTGGGGTAGCAACTTTGGATGTCTTATCTTACTAAACCCTATATGACATATGCCAAACTTTGTAGTGCTTTTTTTTTTTTTACAAATGAGGAAGCCAAGTTTCTGGCAGATTGCTAACTTCGAGTTTCATATGCATAGTTTACTAAGCACTAGAGCCACGATTAAAACTAAAACAATTATAAGTCCAAACCTTACTGTCTGTACAAAAGGTATTTTTAGCTAGGCTGACCTCCTTAGAACTACCTAAAAGGTAGAAGAAGGACTCCAGGTAGGACTGAAGGTAGGGTAGAGGTAAGGGAATGTAAATAACTTTAATTCTCTGTGTGTGAGTGTGTGTGCGCATGTGCATAAAACACACTTTAATCCTAATTATTTCAGAAGTTACACCTACATTCCTCTTTTCTCCCTCCCTGCCCCATAACTCTGTCTTTTTTTTTTTTTTAGGTTATCTGGTCTACACACATAATATTAATGTCTAGAAAACATAATTATTTGATTAAAATCTCTCAAGAGACAGGGGCTGGGGAGATAGCCCCGTGGCACAAGTGCCTGCATGACAAGTGCAAGGTCATGAGCTTGAACCCAGGTCCCACACCAAAAAAAAAAAAAAAGAAAGAGAGAGAGAAAGATAAAGACATAGTTGAACATCATAATTCCCATATTGACGAAAATCTCAAAATACTTAGAATTTATATATACTTATATTTTATAATAAATACATTATTTGCAATCATGTAGTTAAATGTTTCCCAGAGTTCAGCTGTTCCCAGCCAGCCTTCTCAATGTCTCCTACATGTGCAATCTTTTCTTCTGCTTCCATGGAATTTCTAAAAACTTCACTATTAAAAATAATGCAGAGGGGCCAGAGAGATGGCTCAGCAGTCTAAAGTGCCTGCTTAGGCAAGCTTAGGCAACTGCAAGGACTGCACTTCGATTCCTAGCACCACATGGTGGGCCAGCCCCACCCGTAGGGCAGGCTGAGCCAGCCATAAAAATAATAATAATAATAATTCAGAAATCATGAAAAGAACATGTATAGTCAGCCCTAACAAATATTTTTGGTTGTTTTTTATTTTAAAGAATGTAGATGCCAGCAAGCTAGCTCAGAGGACTAAACTGCATGCTTAGGCAAGTTTAGGCAAGCACAGGGACCTGGGTTCAATCCCTGACACCACAGACCACACCAGTCCCTGCCCCCAGGCTGGCCATGCCAGCCACTGAGTCCCGGCATAGGGGCATGTACCTGTAATCCCTGCACTAGGGAGGCTGAGGGCAGCAGGATCACCATAAGTCCGAGTTTCATAGTGTGACTCTGAAACAATCATATACAATAAATAAACAAGCAAATAAACTACACCTTATTTTGTATTTTTGAGATATGCAAATGATGTGGGACACAGAAGGCAGTGAGAAGGCTGCTGTAGGGAAGCCAGCATTTCTGTCATCTCACTCAGCCATTTGTTTTGTAGTGTTTTCATGCTGAGCAGAGAGAATCGATTCATTCAGCAGGATTCTCTCATCAGTACAAATCAATTTCCTTTAGTTCTCTTGTACATTAGATTTCTAGGACTGTTCGTCCTCTGTGCCTGTTATTTTATAAGCAGTTATATTTTTCTTTTTCCTTCTGATCCTTAGTCATACAGTTTTACGGAGTTGCTACCAGACTTTGTGCACATTTTGTGTTTCCTTTTTACTTCATTTTGTCTAATGAGCGGTTTTCCATATTACTATACTTATTTATAATTATATATTTTATTTTACTTTATTTCTTTGTGTGTGTGGCACTAGGCATTGAACTCAGGGCCTTCACACTGAGCCACATTACCTTTATTTATAATTTTTTAAATTTTGAAACAGGATTTTCCAAGTCAGTAAGTTGTACAGGCTGGACTCGAACTTGTGAACTTCCTGCCTCATCCTTTCAGAGTACTGGGATTATAGCCCTGTGCCACCACACTGTTCGAATTATACTTTTAAGGTCTGTAACATATTCTGTAGAGTTACATACTGTTATTTCTTTATGCTTTTCCAAAATTAACTTTAGTATGCTTTAAACTTAGATATCCTAGCTGTATAGTAATCCTACAATCCTAGTTGCAGTCTCAGACATGGGTGTCCCCACATTCCTATGAATTTGATTTTTATTCTACTATGTAATTCCTGACTGGATTTTACATAAGATTTTTAGAGAAATTCCTCATGTGCAAGTTCCCACTCCTGAAGTACAATATTCTCAATAGCAGAGGGTGTTATGTTCTATTTTAGTTGTACTGTAGACGTGAGGCTCTTGATGATAGCCTTTCAGTGTATAGAATCAGTTCACATCAGATTGCCTGGTTACTTGTACTATAGGTAGCATAGATTGTTAACATCCCTTACCTCAAATACTATTCTGTGCAGGGACTGGGGTTCCATCTCTGGCACCACAGGCTGCACCAGCCCCACCCCTGGGCGTGCTGAACCAGCAACTGAGCTCAGGCATGGTGGCGCATGCGTGTAATCCCAGCTCTAGGGAGGCTGAAAATAGGAGGATCACTATAAGTCCAATCTGCACCCTGAACCAAATACATATATATATATATATATAAATGTGTGCCATGACATACTTGTCTCTGTTATAAAATTAGCCATGCTGTAGTCTTCAAGAAAGAAATTCAGATGAATCACAGATCACCAGGTTAATTTCCAACTACACTAAGGAACTTGAACAGCAAAGTGGAGATAAGCGTCTGAGTGCCTCTCTGAAGGCCTTGCTTTCAGGCCTGTGGGCCTTTTATCTGCCAGCTGCTCTTAAATCCTGCTTTGGATGCTGACTTCTTATTCTGTTATGAGTTTTCAAGGCAATGACTAGACTCTACATCTACGTGCTGGAGTTTCTCTCATGGAATTCTTGTGTCTCATTTTTGCTCTTGGTGAGTGACACGTTTCAGGCCCACGTGAGGTAATTCCTGACAACAGTGCTTCCAGTTATAAACTGGACTGAACCATTAGCATCCTCTATAGGTGTATTATAAGAGAAAAGCTTTCCTTAGTTTTCCTCAAAAATATGGATTAATTATTTGGAATGCTTCACAATGACATTATCACCTCTATTGAACAGATTTCTGTAATGTCTTGGTTTAGAAATATCTAACCATTGTTGTCTTCTGTTTAACAAAGCACGCACTCTGCATTATAAAATAAAATTTTCCTAAATCAGGAATAATACTTTATTAAAAGGCTGCATCTCAATACATTTTGATATTTTTATTGTATGATAAAATGGCAAAATATAAAGCTTTGTTTTTAAATTTCGGTTCCACTTAGGTAAAACTGTTTTGGATCACAGGGTAGAATGGTAGACAAGAAAATTCAGTTTTGAAAAACTGACATTGCTGGCACAAGGATAAATCATTTGTGTGGCTGGTATTCACTGTAGTTTTAACTGACAGCATTATGGATGTTATATGATGGCTATAAAAGGCTTTAGAGAATGTGCATGTCTTTGTTACTTTTGTTAGTGGGACAAAATACCCAACACCTAGAATTAAGGAAGAAAAGGTTTGTTTAACTTACAGTTTATGGAGGTTTCAGCCCTTACTGGGCTGGCTCCAAGGCATATGGCAGAGGACAACAGTTCATGCAGCCGAAGAACAGCAAAAGCAGCAAGAGTAAAGCAGGAGTGCTGCTGAGAGCGAGCTTCTTCCCCTCTCTTATGCTATCTGCAGGCTGTCTGCCCCAGGCTGGGTGTGTCACACTCACAATCCCAGCATTGGACCATGAACCAACTGTAACTCTAGACATCAAGACGCAAACCATGAAAGTGCACTAAGCCTTCCTTAGTAAAATGGCAAAGGCAAGGGATAAAAGATGTTCCAGTCAAAGGCAGAAGCACACACTCACCTCAAGATGATAGGAAAAGGCTAAGGCTGTAGCCCAGAGGTCCAAGTGCCTGTCTGGTAAGGACAAAGACCTGACTTAGATCACTCGTACCACATCCTGTGCCCACCCCAGAACCCTGGGTGTACTATGCTGACCCAGAAACTAGGAATGGTGGCACATGCCTGTAATCCCAGGGCTGGGGAGGCTGAGGCAAGAGGATCACTACAAATCCCAGCTGCATAGTGAGACTCTGTGTCCAATGAATATACACATAAAAAGATTTTTAAAAATTTTGAAGGGACTAGTGAGATAGCTCAGTGGTCAAAAGAGCCTGCTTAGGCAAGCTTAGGCAAGCACACAGGGACCATGGTTTGATCCCCCCAGGCACCACATGCCACACCAACCCCACCTCCAGGGTGGGCTGAGCCAGCCACACACACAAAAAAAACATTTTAAAAGGATGATAGAAAGAATTATTTTAATGGAAGTAATGGAAGATTAAGGGAGAAAGATAAAGTCAGGTCCAACTGTGCTGAGTTCCAAATACCAGACTATTGGTTAAACTTTATACTCTTTTAATTCTTAACCTAACATCATATTTAATCTTTCATTAATGTACATTTGCAGGGGTTACACTGTTCTTGAGGAATTACTTTTTTTTTTTTTTTTTTTGGCAGTACTAGGGATTGAACTCAGGACCTTGCACTTGCCAGACAGGTGCTTATGCCACTGAGCTACAGACCTTTTGTTTGTTTTTTTGTTTATTTATTTATTTTTATGGCTGGCTCAGCCTGCCCTCAGGGCAGGGCTGGTGCAACATGTGGTGCCAGGGATCGAACCGCGGTCCCTGCAGGCGCCTAAGCCTTCCTAAGTAGGCACTTTGGACCGCTGAGCCATCCTGCCGGGCCCCTGTTCTTGAGGAATTGACATGCATATAAATCATATCTTGATCAGTCTTCATCTCTTTACCACCCCCACATCTTTCCCTTCCTTCCTTTCCCTGATTCCCTTCCCTATCTCTAAAAGTCTGCCTGCCTTCTCCTTTCCTACTATATCTCCTTTTCTTTATTCTTTAATTATATTACTGAGGATACAGCTCAGTGGCACAGCATCTGCCTGGCAAGGACAAGGTCCTGAGTTCAATTCCCAGTGCCCAAAAAATTTCAACTTATATATTGGGTATCTTATATAGGGGAAACAAGGAGACATTTAGGGTTCTGCGTGTGACTTACTTCATTTAATATTGTAGCCTCAAACTGCACTCATTTTCCTGCAAATGACATGATTTTATTCTTCGTTACAGTTGAATAATGGTTCATTGTGTATATGCACTTACATTTTCCACATCCATTCATTTGCTGATCCAGAGCTTAGTTATTATGCATTGCACTACCATAACCATGAGTGTATATGTGTGTCACTATAGCATAATGGCTTTAGTTCTTTCAGGAATGAACCAGAAGAGGTCTAGCTGGAATTTCAACCTTTTAGTTCATTGAAGAATCTCCATTCTGGCTTGGGTATCAGTTGTACTATATTCTTGCCACTGATGTAAAAGGGTTTCTTTTCCCCACATCCTCACCAGCATTTGCTTCTAGTGTTGATGATAGCCATTCTGACAGAGGCAACATGGAATCTCATAGCTGTTTTGTCTTGTATTTCCTTAATGGCTAATGTACTTAGTGGCCACTTATTTGGGGGGGGATGTCTATTTAATTTGCCCATTTTTCATTTCATCTTTTGTTTTGGAGTGTTTCTTTTTAGTTATCTCTATATTATGGATATCTGTCCTCTGTCATAAGAGTACCTAATTAAAAAAAATTACCATTTTACAGGTTGCCTCTGTTTATTTCCTTTACCATGAAGAAGTTTTTAAATAAAATATAAGCCCATTTGTTAATTTTTGGTATTATTTCTCATGATACTGTTAGATTCATTCAGGAAGTCTGCTCTGCCTGTGACTTAAACTGTTGCCCTATATTACCATCTAAAAATTTTAGTTTATGTTTTTATTTTATTTTATTTGTTTGCTTATTTATTTATTTATTTTTGGTGGCCACCTCAGCCCCCCTCCCACCATGGGTAGGGCTGGTGAAGAACGTGATGCCAGGGATTGAACCGTGGTCCCAGTGGGCTTGCCCAAGCTTACCTAATGGAGTTTTAGAACACTGATCTCTTCCGATGGCCCTAGTTTCTGTTTTTATATCCAGGTCTTTGACCTATTTTGATTTGATTTGTACAAAATGAGAGAGATGAATCTAGTTTCAGTCTTCTGCTTGTGGATAATCATTTCTTCCCTGTGCCATTGATTTAAAAGGCTGTATCTTCTCCAGTGTATGTTTTTGGCCCTTTATCAAAAAATGAGATGGCCGAACATCGATGGGGTTGTTTTTCTGTTTTCTGTTCTATTCTCTCCATCTACATCTGTGCTTTTGTGCCAGTACCATACTGTTTTGTTACTATAGACTCATAATATACCTTGGCATCCAGGGTGGTGATACCTCTGCTTTCTCTTGTTGCTCAGGTTTGCTTTGGCTATTCCAGGTCTCCTCTGGTTCCATATAAAATTTAGGGTTGTTTTTCTTATTTTATGAAGAATGTTACTGATATTTTAATAAGGTTTGCATTAAATCTCTATATTGCTTTTGGTAATATGGCCCTTTTAACAATGTTATTTCTGCCTAGGAAGGAGCTGGAGATATTTTGCCATTTTCTAACATTTTCTTCTATGTCTTTACAGTTATATAGGTTTCATTATACAGGTCTTTTAACTCCTTGGTTAGGTTGATTCCAAGGTATTTAATTTTTCTGAGGCTATGGTGAACAGAGCTATTTTTCTGATTTCAGTCTTGGTGAGTTAACTCTTGACCCACAGGAGCGCTATTGACTTCAGTGTAGATTTTGTATCTTGCTACTTTGCTGAATTTGTTTATTAGGTTTTTTTTTTGTTTCATTTTTTTTATTGTTTAAATTTAACAATGGTTATATTACATATTTTCATCATCAGATCAGTTTAGATTAATACATATAGGTATATAAGATTGATCAAACAATTAAACATTAACCTTTCTAAATCCACGTTACTTTTTTTTTTT
>PVJA010006539.1:0-63906 GCA_004027025.1 Myocastor coypus
ACAAAAAAAAAAAAAAAATGTTTTGTTATACAGGTCTTGCTTCGACTTGCCCTTGACCACCCAGCAAGAAAAAGAAAAAAAAAATTGTTAATTACAATGCATGAAACACAGAGCTAGATTGGTGACATGAGCTTTAGGAGGCTTAGATTCAATAGCCTCCAACATCACAAGCTTCACTGGTGGCCCACTGCAATTGCAAAACATTTGACTGTATATGTATCTGCTTCCTCTTAGTCCAAAGAGAAGTATATGCTTTCCCTTTTTTTTTTCTAAGCCACATCAATAGGGAGGTGGGTCATGTCCACACACTGTACTCTGTGCAATGATTGTGAGGACAATATGCAATATGTCAACTTTCAAAGAAAAGAAAGGGTAAAAGAAAAAAAAAAGTAATGTTGATTTAGAAAGGTTAATGTTTAATTGTTTGATCTATCTTATATACCTATATGTATTAATCTAAACTGATCTGATGATGAAAATATGTAATATAACCATTGTTAAATTTAAACAATAAAAAAATTGAAACTAAAAGAAAAAAAGAACATCTCTGCATCAGGCTTCATTAGTGGACAAGACAGCAGAAACCAAAAAGACTCCTGTTTTTACTTTTACTTCTACTGTAAGTTTGGCACATGGGAAATGCCAGAGTCCAAAAAGACATAACAGGACTGCACATGCTAGTAATCCTAAAAAACAGTTGTGAGGGGTAGGGTGGTAATGGAAACTGAAAAGATAGCCACTCCAAGCAAGCTGGCCTTGCATGGGCCAATGTCAGTGAAGTACCAGGATGTGAGGACCAAGACAACCTTCCTCACCTGAATGAAATAAACAGACCTAATTAAAAAACATTGTAAGAGGGGAGGAGTTTTGGGGTACACATCAACTGGATATTCAAAAATGATTATATTTCTTTTTAAAATGTATTTTAGTACAGGGTCCATAGGGTCTCACTATGTAAATCAGACTCCTAATGATCCACCTGTTTTCAGCCTCCCAAGAGCTGGGACTACAGGCTTATGCCATCATGCCCAGGCTCAGTCACCTTCTCAGCGACCCCCCAGGACAGGGACAGCACAGCAGACCAGGATCGAACCCTGGTCCCTGCGCCTGTTTAAGCAGCTACTTTAGTCTGCTGAGGTGTTTGGCCAGCCCTTAAAAATAGTTATATTTCTGTAAACCCAAAACAAAATTAAATTTTAAGACATCACTTGCCCAAGTACCCAAACCACCAAGTATCTAGAAGCAAACTAAAATAAATTGGAAGGACTTTGTACTATAGAACATTTCTGAGAGAAAAAATTACTAAGCTATAAATAAATAAAGGGGCATCCCATGCTCAGGGACCAGGAGACTCCATGCTAATTCTCCTAAAAATCATTTAGACATGCACCATCATCCCAGTCAAATGCCTATTTGTTGCTCCTCTGTGCAGTTGATAAAATGATTCCAAAATGCACATCCAAAAGGGGCCCAGAATAACAAAGAAATCTAGAGAAGGTGACAGGCTAGACAACTTGTCCTAGCTGCAGTTGACCCTTTTTTAGGAGCTATCATAAGGAAGACAATGGGAATGGAGCCAGGTGAGATGAGTCTGCGCCAGGGGGCAGGGAGAGTTAGGCCTACGTGCGCACCATCTGACTGTAATCTCAGGGCAAAGACCGCACAATAAACTGTTGGTAGGAGTCAACTGATGCTTCTCCAGGGGAGGCTGATGAGAAGCAGAACTTCTAGAACGTGGTGTAAGGAGCATGAGGGAACTGCCCCTCAAAGATTTATCAAATCTTTATTAAAGATTTGTCTTTATATAAATCTTTATTAAATAAGGTAGATAAATAAGTATCAAATCTTAATCAACTATCTATCAAATTGGTCACAGTTATTGAAGCCAATGATTCATAATCTGGACAATAATTAATAGCTTTGGACATTGCCAGTTCTGCCGATAACCCCCTACTATTATGGAATATTAGACTATGTATACAACTACTTTCTGTTAGTTCAATGAGAAGAAATATTTGTACAAATAGTGTTTGGAGAAGTTGTCATGTCTGCATCTTGTCCTCTGAACAACTACTATGAAGACAATATACATTGTATTAATTATTGTGGCTGTCCTACTAACAGATTTTGAAACTGTCTCATTGTTATTTCTTATTAAAAGTAATAAAAATGGAAAAAAAAAAAAAAAAGAAAAAAATACTACAAATCAAGAATTATATACTCGGGGCCCGGCAGGATGGCTCAGTGGTCTAAAGCACCTGCTTGGGAAAGCTTGGGTGGTTTCAGGGACCGCGGTTCGATCCCTGGCACCACGTGCTGCGCCAGCCCTGCTGTCAGGGCAGGCTGAGCCGGCCATAAAAATGAGTGAATAAACAAACAAAAGTTCTGAAACAAGAAAAAAAAAAAAAAAAAAAAAAAAAGAATTATATACTCAACACTTTTGGAAACTTGGTGAGAGCAGTCTGTGAATGGCTGTGGCTCTGCTGGAGGGGATCTGAGGGGGGCAACCAGTAAAGAGCGCAGTTGTCAACCCACACAGCTCAGTGAAGACAGAGCTCTGCAGGGTGTAGCAGCTGAGCAGCAGCACCCAGATCCCCATATTCCTGAAGCAGGCATTCTGTTTGGAATAAATGTCGGCAGACCCACCGCTGTGCTCAGGGAGCTCAACACTGGATGGTGGGCTTCGCTTCCCACCCTCCTCCCAGCCCTGCAGCACTTGACCCAGGAAGTACAGCTACACAGTGCAAGTTCCCTATATCCTCCCAAGCTTTGGGTCTTGTTTTTTAGCAAAAATCTTCAGAGACTGGCAGAACATGCCTCGAAGCCTGGAAATATCCTGCCCTTACCTAGAGGCCCCACTTTATGTGGATCAGACTGTGGGAGAGTCTATGCCAGCGGGCACTGTGGAAAATGATCAGGCAGCCAGCTAGCCATCAATGAAAGCCAGTAGTGGGTGTGACACCAACAGAGGCAGAACACCAGGAGTGTAAAGGGAAAGAAATTGTCAAAGTCTTTCATGGGTCAGACAGTGTACTGGAGGCCACAAATGTGTATATCAACTTCAAATACATTTAAAAGAGAGACCTGCTAAAATCAGTTATCCAGGTATTCACAAAAAGCAGGTACACACACAGTATTGAACTTTCCAAGGAGCACAGACAAGGGGCTTTCTGAACTACTAGTTTCTGGCTGAGCAGGGGACAAACTTGTAAATTTGATGTGTTTCCAAATTACGCCAAGATCCAAAGCCAAAGAGTGAAAAATGTACTGGCATAGTGATTTCGGCATGACTTCTGTTCACTCAGTGGCTCTCCACTAACCTGCACTGATCAGGAATAAACCCTAGGAAAGGCATCTTAAAATTTTTAAAATGAAGAAAAATATACAAGTAAGAATAGGTATGCTTTGGAGAAAATAGATTTCATTGAATTCCAACTGTATCAGTAAGAATATAAAAAAACTAATGAAGACAAGTTTTAGTATCTAAACCTTCAATAATATGTTACCTAAAATACTGACTTCTTAACAAAATATAACCTGCACCTACTTTTATTTTAAAGCATACAACATAAATTACCAGTGAAAAGGTGCAGGCAATGTACCAAAAGACAAAGACTTTAAAACAGCATGACTAACACATTCAAGAAGAAAAGACAACTATGTTTAAGGAATTAGAGAAACTCTTTCGACCCAGCAACCAGACCCAGGGTGTAATGTAGACCATTCGGGGCCTGCCAGAAACTCATTCCACTAGCATCCAGGCCTAGCATGTGACTGAGATCTCCCTGGGCCTGCTGGAAACTCATTCAACCAGCAACCAGAACCTGCATGTGATGTAGACCACCTGGGACCCACAGGAAACTCATTTGACCCAGCAACCAGGCCCAGTGCACCCAGTGTGGAAAACTGCTGTAGAACTCCCTGCAGAGAGACTAGAGACAAGACCCACCCAGCTGATACAGGAGCAGAACATCTTACCAGAGTGGCACATCAGGTTTGCCTGTAATGGCTGCAATAGGAAGAAGTGGAGCTCAGAAGCCAGACCCAAGCCACACCCACCTGGAGTACTATGAACCTGATAGATCTGGACCTGGTGCTTAGGTTAGAATTCTACCAAAGCTCTAAACCAAAAGTCAGAAGGCAGGGCTATACAAAATGACAAAAAGAAGGAGCAAAATGCACTCTCAGGCCCCAAATTCATCCGGAACAAATACAGGCAACAATAGCATAGAAGAAACTGGAAATCACACACCTGAAATCTCTGAAAGAATAGCATCTGAAGTAAAGAAACAACTGCAGAAGACACAGAGGAAATCAGATCAGAAATAATTTCTAAAGTAAAAAAAAAGAACTGATAACTACAATGAAAGAAGAACTAAGTGCTTCTAAAGACACTGATAAAAAATGGAGAATAGAAAAATGATAGAATCCTTGAATGAGCAATATAGGAAAGTAATAGAATGTATGAAGCAGATTCAAAGTACCATATAGGAATTTAAAACCTCAATCACAAGCTGGCAAAACTGTTTCAGTGAAAGTGAAAATAGACCTTAGGACCCAGAAGACACCAGTGCAGCTAGTGAAGAGGTAAAAAAAGATCTCTTAAAAACAACTAGGATGCAGTAAAAAAAAGAATTCAACATATGCAAGATGATGCAAATATGAACAATGTAAGACTAATAGGCATCAATGAGAACGAGTCTGTACACATGACCTAAGAAGAATATGAGCAGAAATAGTAGCAGAAAACTTCCCAAATATGGTGAAATAATTTGACATTCAGTAACTGAAGCATATAGAACTCCAAATAACATCAACTCAATTAAAACTACACCCAGACATAATAATCAAGAGCCCAGAAATTCAGCACAGGAACAGTATACTAAAAGCCGCTAGAGAAAAGAAACAGATTACATTTAAATGAAAACTCATTAGAATAATGGCAGATTTCTCTTTACAAACCATCAAGTCAAGAAGAACATAGATCAAAGTACTGCAAGTTTTACAAGAAAACAAATTCCAGCCCAGATTGATATGCCCTGCAGAACTCTTTCAAGTTCAATGGAGAAGTGAGATACTTCCAGG
Organism: Myocastor coypus; assembly: GCA_004027025.1. NCBI lineage: Eukaryota > Metazoa > Chordata > Mammalia > Rodentia > Myocastoridae > Myocastor > Myocastor coypus. Next base: position 5,086 of record PVJA010006539.1, read on the forward strand.
ACAAAGAACAACTGAAGAATTTCATGGTGACAAAGCCAATCCTGCAGTTTACTAAGAGATATTCAAAGAAGGATCAAAATGACCACAACTCCATGAAGGAGAATCAAAAGAACCCACATAATAGGGCAAATAATTAAATACCGGAGAAAAAGAGGTATACAAAAGTAATCTTTCAAGCCGGACGTGGTGGCTCACGCCTGTAATCCCAGCACTCGGAAGGCTGAGGCAGGAGGATTGGTGTGAGTTCGAGACCAGCCTGGGCTACAAAAGTGAGCTCAGGATCAGCCTCAACTGCATAGCGAGACCCTGTCTCAAAAAGACAAAAAAAAAAAAAAGTAGTCTTTCAGCTATTCTTTTATATACAGCAGCAGAATATGTCCATCAGCATATTCTACAAATGGACTTCTCCTGCACCCTATGGCTTATGATTCTGTCTGGGTCTACAGGGTAGATGTCAAGAAAATAGCAATAGTTCAGTCCCACAAGTGACACCTGGCCACCAGTAAGCATCACAGACACTGTTCATGTACACCACATACTAGAACTTTGTGTGATATCCTATCCTCAAAATGTTAGAAGTTCTGGTCATATATTTGCAATTCTAGTATGTATGTTATGTTTTATTCTTAGTAATTCTTTACCACTATGGAAACTTTTTCTTAGTTGATATCTTTGTATATATTCACCTATTCAAATACTATACGAGTACTCTGAATTGATTACAGATTCATACATATGATACACAACATTCTAGCCTCTAAGTTAAAATCATGATTGGACTCGAGTTTTGGAATATTGTTTTGAAATATTTAATTTAATTTTAAGTAATATTTAATTAACTTTCTGAATATTATTTAATTATACTTTTTGTTTTATGATTCATATTGTATCTCTGACTTAGTCTACTTATAAGACATGGTATGATATTTTGTCCTAGTATTAGAAACTTTAAAAAGAAAAAATATATATGTATAAACAAGGATACATATATATAGAACAGATATATAGCTACTTTGTCTTAGTTCACAGAGAATAAAAGTTTGCACTAATATTGTTTAGACAAGATGCCAGGTCTTCACCTTTTCCTCTAAATAACTACTATAAAGACAAAAATATGTATGGTAAAAAAAAGGAATTAGAGGAAAATATAAATGCAGTGACTCAACTGCAAGAGAGACTATTATGATGAGATAGAAATTATATAAAACAACAGTACTAAAATTCTGGAATTTAAAACGTGCTAGAAATAAAAGTTTTACTAAAATCCATTAGCAGTATATTTTAGGTGGGAAAAGAAAAAATCCAATAACTTGAAGTTAGATCAATAGAAGATTAAGCCATCTGAAGAACGCAGAAAAAATGAAGCAAAAGAAATAGAATCTCTAAAAAAATTATAAGCATACTAGTTTATCTAGTGGATATGTTTTTTCACTCCAAAATCAGAAATTAGGCAAGGGTGTTCACTATCATGACTCCTGTTCAATATACATTCAAAAAGACTAAGAAACTCCAAATAAGAAAATTATAAAGATTCACAACCAGACATAGCAAGAAGTGTTCAAAACCCAGAGATAAAGAGGAAATCTTGAAAGCTATAATAGAAAAAGTACTCTTCACATGTAAGGGAACTCTAAGAATATTAATATTAACAACTGATTTCTCATTTGAAACAATAGATATCAAAGGCAGTTGTTGTTATATTTAAAGAACTAAATGAAAGAAATGAAAACAAAAAAACCTGTGAGCCAAGATTTTTATATTCAGCAAAACATAAATGAATGTAAAGCAAAGATATGGCAGATAACAGAGAATTTATTGCTTGTGGATCTGCCTTGTAAGAAATATTAGAGAAAGTCCTTGGAACTGAAAACAAGCAGTGTCAGACAATAATATACATTCATACACACACACACACACACACACACACACACACACACACACTATTGATAAAAGCAAGTTTGTAGTTACAAAGGACAATATAATTGTATATTTCTTCTTTCTTGCTTAAAAAGAAATTATATAATACACACACACACACACACACACACACGTATGTTTGTACTGCAGTCCCTCTAACATATAGAAGTGTAATTTACTAGGTGATACAAGCACAGGGGAAGCAATGGGACCAAAGCCACATTACAATAAAGAAACGATATAAAATGGCAACTCAAATCCAGAGAAAAAGAAGAGAACCAAAATGATTAATTAGATGATGGATACATCAATCTCTATTAATATACTTTTTCTTTTCAATTCCTTTAGAACACATTAGATTAAATAATAGTAATAATAGAAATGAATTTCCAGGCTTATTGCATGTGTAGTATTTTATGAATAACAACAACACATAAAAAGCAAGGAGGAAAGAGCTATGTAAATGGGAAGTACTCATAACATTAGATTTAGGGTTTATATATCTGAACAAGATTCTAAAGAACTAAGATGTGCTGACAGCCCTGAAGCAACTTCCAAAAAATAGTCATTAAAATAATGTAGCCTAGACAGTCATGAAGAGAATTGCCATGTTATACTAGAAAGTGCATACTAGTACAAAAAAAACTAATAAAGGAAAAACAGAAGAACATAAAATGTGTAAGCTTAAAAGGGATAAATGGATTTTTTTGTTTTTGTTTTTTGCCAGCACCATGCAGTTTTTATCATAGTATCTTGGCAGTATAATTTTAACTGAGGGATTGTGATGCAACCTATCTTGCCTTTATTGCCCAGAATTGCTTTTATTATTCTAGATCTCTTCTAGTCTCAAATGAATTTGAGGATTGATTCCCTCTAATTTTGTGAGATATGCTGTTGGTATTTTAATCAAGATTGCTTTACTTTCTTGGTTCTTCCTACCTAAGAACAAGGGGTAACTTTCCACTCTCTAATGTCCTCTTTGGTCTCCCTTTTCAGAATACTGTACTTTCCAACATAAAGGTCTTCTACTTCCTTTGTTAGATTGACTCCTAAGTATTCCCCGCCCACCTTTGGATGCTCCTACAGAAGGTGCGGTTTTCTAATAATTTTTCTCTCAATGAGTTTGTTGTTTGTGTGCAGAAATGCTACTTATTTTTGAGTGTTTACTAAATATACAGCTACTCTACTGAATCTGGTTTGGTGGAGTTTTTGTGGTTTTCCATGTAGAGTATCATGTCATCTGCAATAATGAGAATTTAACTTCTTTCTTTGCTACTATTCCTTCTATTTATTTCTCTTGTCTAACTGCTCTGGCTAATGTATCCAGAACTACATTGAACAGGAGTGGTAATAATGGGTGTCCTTGTCTTGTTCCCAATTTTAAAGTGAAAGAGTTCACTTTTTGTTCATTTAGTATGATTTTGGCTATTGGTTTGTCATAGATGGCTTTTATCACATTGAGGCAAGGACCATCTATTCCAATTATCTGTAGGTTTTTTTAAATCATTAGCTTGTTTTTAAAAATCATGAATAGGTGTTGAACTTTGTCAAATGTTTTTTCTGCATCTATTGAGACGATCATGTGATTTTTGTCCTCGGCTCTGTTTATATGGTGTATTGCATTTATTGATTTGCATATATTGACCCTCCCTGCATCCCTGAGATGAATTCTATTTGATCATGGTGTATAATCTTCTTGATGATTTTCTGCATTCTATTTGCTAATATCTTTTTGAGAATTTTTGCATGTATGTTCACTAGAGAGACTCACTTGTGGCTCTTTTCATTTATATCTTTTGGCAGCTGGGTAATGCTTGCTTCAAGAAACAAAGGGTTGGAGGAGTAGTAGCATTGGGCCTCTAAATTTCTCATAGAATTTAGCAACAAGCATTTCAGGATCTGGGCTTTTCTTTGTTGGTAGGTTTTTAATTGCATCTTCAATTTCATTGGCTGGTACTGGTTGATTTAGCATGGGGAGTTCATATGTATCTAGGAATTTAGCATGGGGATTTAGCATGGGGAGTTCATATGTATCTAGGAATCTGCCCATTTCTTTTGTGTTTTTTAACTTCCTGAAGTAGATGCTGCTGATAGTCTCATTTTCTATAGCATCAGTCTTCATTTTGCCCATTTCATTCCTAAATCCATGTATTGGAGTGTTTTTCTTTTTTTCTTATTTCCCTGTGGGGTTGGCTAAAAGTTTGTCAATTTTATTTGATTTTTTGAAGCACCGATTGTTTTATCTGTAGCTTCTTTGCATTATTTTCTTAGACTCCACTGCATTAATTTCTGTTCTGATCTTTATAATTTTCTCCATCATACAAATTTTGGGATTGGCTTAGTCTATTACTGGAAGTTTGAGGTTAAACATTAGGGTGTTTATTTGGGTTTTTTGTTTTTCTGATATGGAAATTTATCATCATAAATTCCATCTCAAACAGTTTTCATTGTCTCACCTGGAGTTTCGAATGTTGTAATGCATTGTTGTTTAATTATAGAAACTATCTAATTTCTTTTCTAATATTATCTGTGACCCATCTATTTATAAATTTCTATGGTTTCTTTTGCCACTGATTTCCAAATTCATTGCGGTGTGTTCTGGTAATTTGCATGCAATAGTTTCAATTTCTTTGAATTTACTTAAGCATGTCTATGCACTAGTATATGGTCTATTCTGTCTCATGTTCAGCTGAGAAAAATGTGTATTCTGATATTGCGGGGTGGAACACTCTGTAGACATTTACTACATCCGTTTGTTTAAAAGTGTAGTTCAGCTGTAATACTTCATTGTTGATTTTTGTCTAGTTGATCTGTCTGTTTGTGACAGTGAGGTATTGACTTCCCACATTGTAATAGATTGATAACTGGTGGCCAATTTGTGACACCTAGACAAACTGAAAAAGCGTGTTGTTGGGTGTGGGAGACTGACTTGAGGTTTGTTGCCAGCAGCATCAGAGGCACAACTGCAGAGCAAAAAGTTTAGCACCTGCAGGAGTTGTTGGTTCTCCCGGAGAAAGCATGTCTTGCTGGCTTTTCTGATGAACTCAGCCACTGTCATCATCAAAGGAGTGTTGGGATGTTACTGGGATGTCACTGTTGCTGAGAGTGACTACAGTTCACTTTGGGGGAGCACTGGTTCTCACTTTGAATCTAGATTCCTGGCTCCATAAGGGAAGATGATGCACCATTCAGTCTGCTGGAGAAGCCTGTTGCATTGCCTTTCCTAACATGGACATGGCTGCCCTCATCTTTGGAGGAGCTCAGGACCTTGCTGTTGCTGGGGATGGCTAAAGTATTTTTCAAGGGAGCTTTGGTTCTTACTCTGAGTGTTGCTTCCTGACTTCAGTTCAGATCCCGCAACCTGCCAGCACAGATCCTTCATCCCAGACTTTCTAGCTTTCACCACTGACCTTTGGACATCCCAAGCACAGATCTCTGTGTGAAACAGACTTGCATGAGACATTGTCGTGGACTCTTGGCATTCAGTTGAACTCATTGTCATGGGCTCTAGCTCTTCTGCTGGACTTATGCAGGACATTATCACGGTATCCAAGCCCTCAACTGGATTCCTTGATCTTTAGCGTCTGGACAGATTTCCTGAACTCTTTTTGTATGTGATCCTTTCGGTGACTACTATACAATAATCTTATAATTAAGTATCCTGTATTGCAGCGTTTCCCTTTATAAACTTTTTTTTTTTTTTTTTTTTTTTTTGAGACAGGGTCTCACTATGTAGTTCAGGCTGGCCTTGAGCTCACTTTTGTAGCCCAGGCTGGTCTCAAACTCACACCAATCCTCCTGCCTCAACATCCCAAGTGCTGGGATTACAGGCGTGCGCCACCACGCCTGGCTATAAACTTTTTACTATAACAACCATTACAATTTTATTGGTGTTTATTTGATTTTCCATGTCCATTAATATTTGCTTTTGTTTTTGTTTTTCAGTATTATAAATAAAATGCAGGACGTTACCCTTGCCAAACAGATGCTTGTGCCACTGAGCTATATCCCTGGCCCAATATTTAAATAGATATATGTGCTAGAATTGATACATATATGCATGTTTGTTATCTCTTCCTCCTTGATAGTTCCCTTTACAAGGATGCAGTGATTTTCTTTGTTTCTCTTAATTAGCCCTTTCTTGAAATCCACTTTGTCTGCAAATAGAATAGCTACCCCTGATTTTTTCCAGTTTCTGTCACACGGAGTATTCTTTCCCTTCTTTTGACTTTCAGTCTATTACTTTCTTTTTCAATTATTGTGTTTCTTGTATGTAACATGTTGCTGGCTCTTGCTTCTTGATCCTTTCTGCCAGTCTCTTTTGATTAGTGAGCTGAGACTACTTACACTAATATTTATAAATGATATCAATTGACTTACCCCTGCCATGTTATTTTCCTGTTGCTGGCTCCTTTTTGTTCTCTGGTGGACTCATTCTGTTGGGGGATTTCTGGGGTTGTAGTCCTCATTGTCTCTTTCTAGAATATCCTTCAGAACATTTTGGAGTGCTGGTTTAGGGGCTATGAATTTCTTCAGGTCTTCTTTGTCATGGCAATGTCTTACTTCTCATCAATTTTGAAATATAATTTTATGAGGTACATCAAGCCGGGTTGGAGGTTATTTTCTTTTAGAGCTTGAAATACTTCACTGTAAACTCTCTTTGCCTTGTGGGTTTGTGTTGAGAAGTCTGCTGTTATTTTTATTGGCTTTCCTTTATAGGTGATCTGTTTCTTTTCTCCAACAGCTTTTAGTATTCTATTCTTGTATTGAATTTCTGGAATCTTGACTATTATATGCCTTGGTAGAATTCTTTAGATCATGGCTAACTGGAGTTCTATATGCCTCACTTAACTATCAAATTCTTTTTCCCTGCTTAGGAAATGTTTTGCCATTACTTCTGTGAATAGGTTTTTTAATGTCACTTGTGCTATCTCCTACTTTTTTGTTGATTCCAAAAATCTTACTTTATTCTTCTTTGTATTATTGAGAAGTTGTTAGGTTTATTTTTCATGGTCCCTTGTTATATTTATGAAATCTTTATATAATTGCTTATTGCAGTCCTAGCTTCTATATCTGATATTCTGTCCTCACATTGACTCATTCCATTATGTATACTTTCAGTAGGATTTTTAATCTCTTAGATATCTAAATCTGTTGCATCAATTACTTTTCCTTTTTATGCTGTATGTTCACAGTTTCCATCATTTTCCTAAATTCTTTTTTTTTTTTTTTTTTTTTAAATCTGCTCCTGCTCTAGAATCACTAACTGGCTCTTTTGTTAAGGTCACCATCTCTGTGTTTTTCTGAGAAATGATTTCTCATTTGATTTTTTTCTAAACAATTATTCATTTGCTTTGTTACTTCTATATTTCTACTATTACCACTTCAGATAGTCCAGGTGGGTGGCTTTTAAATTTTTACCACCTCATTGCCCCATATGTTTGCATTTGGTGAGCTGGAAGTCTGGGATTACTTTTTGCTTAAGTGTCTTCTCATTTTCTACTTCATTTTTAGTTTAATTCCTGGGGTGATGCTTGTAAATTGCTTGTGGAAAGTAGCTTTATTGTTAGTCTTTCAAACCCTTAGGAAATTACTGCTTCTTAAAGATGTCTTCCAGATGTAGCTGGTTTTGTGTTTTGAGTCTGTTATGAGTCCTACCTCTTCAATTTATTGGGGATGAAAAGTTGCTGCCTTCTTGGTTTAGCCCCTGTTTCTCTGGCACTGACCTATAGTGTTGTTTAAGACAGTTACTTATAAAATACAAAACTAATACAAAAAACTAATTATTTGTATATATTAGGAATAAATGATCTAAACATGAGGTTTAAAAATACATTAACAATGACATCATAAAATAATAAATATTTAAAAATACATGTAAGACAAATTCAAGGCTTATTATACTCTGGAAAGTATAGAATATTGGTGAAAAAATTAAAGATAATCTAAATAAATGTAGACATCCCATGTTCATGGGTCAAATGACTTAAAATTGTTAAAATGATAATATCCCCTCAACTAATATATAGCAGAACCCCAAAATTTGAAGATCCTAAGGCACCCATGAATTATGAAAAATCTGTAAATTTCAGATATGGTCAGAAAAATGTCTATAAGTGCCTATTTTATAGTTTATATCCTAAATTTGCTATGTATTTTAATTTAATAAAATGTTGTATAAATAAAGATTTGTAAAATGCGGAAAATTTTGCTGACATCTTAGAGATTTTAGAGGTCATCAAGTTTTAAGAAGAACAACACTAGCTATGTGCATTATAGCAGCCTTTTATGAAGTAGGGATGCTGGTGCATCTGCAGGAGATGACTTATGGGGCAGCAGCCAAACAGAAGCAAGGAGAACTGAATAAACAGTCTTGGACTTGCTGCTTGCAGAGGATATTTGTACTTCCTGCAATATTGCTCAGACGTCCATGAACAAGTATTAGTTAGATCCTAAGGAACAAATAACAAGTGACTCAGGCCTTGAACCTGAGCTGTGACTTTGAGGGGGTACACTGTACACATTCAATGTAGCTACCAAAATTCCAAGTGAATTTTCCAGTAGTAGCAAGTTTATACGATATAGCAAGAAAACCAGAAAAACCACAACACAAACTTGAAAAAGAACAAATCTGATGAATCAAGATTTACTACAGACTTATGGTATTCAAGACTCTATGGCCTACAGACAAACTTACAGGTCAATGGGATATTAATGACAGCCTAGAAATAATCCCTTATCTTGGTCATCAATTGATTTTTGACACAGGTGCTGAGACAACTCTTAAAAAATAAAAAATATTCTTCAACAAATGATACTGTGATATTCACACATCTGAGATATCCACATGCAAATAATGTGTGACCCCCCACAAAAACTAGCCTCCCCAAAATAATCATAGCCCTAAATATATGACTCAAGATGCTTAAATTTGTAGAATAAAACAGGAGATTAAGAGTTGCCTGGAATTTACTGTCATTGGAATGGAATGTTTTTTATTTGATAAAAGTACTTTAAAATTATTGTTGGTAGTAGTACAAACCTGTAAAGATACTAAAAATAATTGAATTGCATATTTTACACTGGTGAATTTCATGTTACTATGATAAAATGTATCAAAAGCTATAGTGAAACAACTTTTACTGGGTTAAATACAAACTAAGACACTGGCAATTTTACTATATAATCATCGGAATGGCTAACATGGCTGAAACTGAAAAGACAGAAAATGAAAGGTGCAGAGTAACTGGAATTCTCGGTTTGCTGTGGGAGAACCTTGTGCGACCACTGAGCCTACCCCTGCTCACATGCCCAGCAGGAGGCTTTGTGCTCACCTAAGCATGAGCCAGAATGTTCATGGGTATACACTTTGTGTCTCTTTGGATTTAAACAAAAAATAGTCCTACACTTGAGAAGACCAAATGTCCATTTATAATGAAATGGGCACAATGAAATACTAAACTATGGACATGTCATTAATAAGGCTGTGTGCAATCTATACACACAACAAAGACTATAGAAATTAATAAAAATCAGTGTCTTCACCACCTTCCTCATTGCTGGGACAAAATACTTACCATCTATAATTTAATAAAGGCAAGGTGTTTTGTGGCTTTGTTTGTAGAAGTTTCTGTCCACAGTTGGCTGGCTCCAAGGTACAGTGGCTCAGCAGAGGAGTATGGCAGAAGATAGCACGTGAAGGCGTGCTGGGCAGGAAGCAGAGAGGGAAGGGTGGAGCTGGGAAGGAAATGAACTTTTCGAGGCCACTCCCACATGACCCAACAGTACCAGCCCCACTTTCTGACAGTGAATCGGCCATAAAACCCCACAATCCAGTCACCATCCCAAATTCCCACCTATGATTTCATGAGGCTCTTAGGAACATCTCATTGTAAAACACAGCGCCAAACAAATGAAAAAGCAAAGGTGATTTCATCAGAGTAATATCAAGGGAGTCAGCCCCATCTCTCGTGTTCTGTCAGAGATTTGAAGGCAGGTAGCAGAGTGGCAAAACTTCACAGTGGCCAGAAGGGAGGCTACAGAGGTGCCCTTCATGGAACCTCTTGGCTCAGCAGAGGCCAAGGCAGTCCCTGGAAGCCAGGTGTCCCGAGTGTCTTTTTAGGATAGCATATTTGGCTTTCTCTGGTTGCTTCTAAATTCAAATTTGGGACAAAGATTATAGACTCTGTCCACTAATTATCAATTCTTAGCCACTGGAGGCTGATTATCACAAGGTTGCTAAGCCTCCTGGAATATTGCTACAGTTACTCCCTGGCTCCATGACTCAAACAGGCTGAAGGGCAGGCTTCCTGGGCAGATTGCTGAATACTGAGGATCAGAGTTCCGTGCTACTGTATGGTCCGACAGGCCTTCTCAGTAAACTGTGTCTCAGACACACCAATAGTAAAGGGTGATCTAATACACAACAGGGCTGACTCTCACAACGTAACCACTGAGAGCCAGACAGAGCACACACTGTCTGCGCCACAGTATGACAGTTAAGATTAATGTATGAAGCTGGCATCACCTGGGCTTTTGGGCTGTGACTGACAGGGACAAGAACAGATGCAGGTCTGGGTGCAGGTACCCGGCTGGAGCCAGTGAATGAAAAATGCAATGTGTTTTACACTTACAGGGCAGACACTGTTCTGTGTTTATGTTAGGCTTCAATAAAACATTTTAAATGGAGCAGAGAGCAAATAAAAGGTGTTTCAGGAATAGGAGTTAGAAAATGGCAAAAGGAAGTCTGCAGATTACCTTCTTATTAAATATTCGTCAGAGATAATCTGGAGTTTAAGCTGTCCATCTGGCCTATGATCATCAGAAATACAAAGAAGAGTGAGTATTCTTTCATTAGTGGCAGAATGACAAATGGGGCCGGGCAGTGTGGGGAATGATGGCTTTGTGAGCAGAGGGACCAAAGGCAAAGGCCAGGAGGAGGAGAATGTAGTGTTCAGTGTCTCTACCCTGGGAAGGGCTCGCTTATCCAGGGAATAATCTATAGGCAAAATATAGTTCCCTCCCAGAGGATTCAAGAATAAAGCTAGAACTGTACCAAACACAACCAGATTGAGAGCCTTCTCTCTTACAGCCTTGCCCAGGAGCCTGTCGGCCATGTGGGTGCTGGGCAGCATTAGCATTGCGCCTGATTTGCTTTTTGTTTACTGATACTAAGGCTTGAACCCAGAGCCTTCGCACAGAGCTACATCTCACATATTTTATTTTAAGTTTTTTTTTTTCATTTTGAAGCAGGGATCTCACTAAATTGCTAAGTTACTTAGGATGGGCTCTATCTTCAACCCTCCTAGAGGGCTGGAATTATAGGCTTGGGCCACCAGCCCGAGTGCAGTTGGCTTTCTAATGCTACTTCCAGGTGTTCCTCAGAACATGCAAGCTTAGAAGCGCTGCTTTAAACAACCCTGCATCTTGGACAATTGGTCTTTTCAGCTGGGAACTGCTCCTGCTCCTGCTTCTGAGTGTGAGCAGTCCGCTGGCCTCAGACACAGCCCCATGCCCTTGTCACTACCTGTTGCGGTGAGGTCTTGGTTTTCAGCTCTTGTGGCCTGGGGTGTCAACTCTCCTCACCTCCTACCCGCTCCACCACCTCCAGTGATTCCTCTCAAGCTTCTTGCCAAGGCCGAGGACAGAGCTTAGGTCTTCTACTTGCTGCATACCCACCTATAGCAGAATAAAAGTACCTCCCAGGCCTCTGGGGCCCTCTGTAGGCCTCTCCAGAAGTCCACCCGCTCGTGGGTACTCACAGATGCTATCTGTGCGATGATATTTGCTGTCTGGCTCTGTGGCAACCTCCTCTCACACCAAGAAAGGCTGGGATGTGTTTAGTGCCCTCAAAAGACTCACTCAGCATCCTAGAAAGAGCAGAGACCATGAAAAAGGCATTCATGTTTCTACAAAGGAAGCTCCCAAAAGAGGTTTCTAGTGGACTAAGTGCATCTCTATGTTTAATTACAGTTGTCTTAAGTTTGCTAGTAACTTCACATGGCTACAGTGACATGAGAAAACATAAACTTTCCTTAGTATGCTGGTACATGCCTATAATGCCAGTACTGGAGAAGCAGAGGTAGGATGAGCACTGGGATAGTTCCAGGCTAGCCTGGGCTACATAGTCAGATCAAGGCCAGTCTGGACTACCTAGAGAGACCCTGTCCCAAGCAAAACAAACTATAAATAAATAAATAAATAAATAAATAAATAAATAAATAAATAAATAAATGGGCCCGGCGGGATGGCTCAGTGGTCTAAAGCGCCTGCTTGGGAAAACTTGGGCGGCTTCAGGGACTGCAGTTCGATCCCCTGCACCACATGCTGTGCCAGCCCTGCCCTCGGGGTGGGCTGAGCCAGCCATAAAAATGAGTGAATAAACAAATAAAGGTTCTGAAACAAGAAAAAAAAAAATAATAAAATAAAAAATTCTTTAAATAAATAAATAAATAAATATTTTAAGTCCAGGCAAGGTGACCTGCACTTGTAATTCTAGCACTGGGCAGGCTGAAAACAGGAGTATTACTATGAGTTTGAGCTGTGTAGTGAGACCACGCACAAAATACAAAAATAGATAAATAAGTAAAATTTAAAGTTCGTAAACCACCCAAAAACTCAATGTATCTTCAATTTGTCCTTAAAGTTACATGGTGCTGTCCACATTAAAGATGAAGGGATAGTGAGATATGAAGTCCTCATGTTACAGAGGTTGACCATGAGTATCCCAAAGGTACTAACAGTCCAAAATGAGTGTGTTTACAGAAACTATTCAGGACTCTATCTAATTACATACATCTCCTTTTGTATTTAAAATTCTACTTCCAAAACGTGGAATGGAAAGTGCTAGTTGTCTTAGTTACTTTACTTATCACTGAGTGAGACACAATGCCTGATGGCTACAAGTGAAAAGAGGCAAGTTTACTTCAGCTCAGCTTGTAGAGATTTTTCAGCTTGTAGCCCGCTGTCTCCAGGGCAGAGTGAAACAACAGAGGAGTATCAGAGAGAAGAAGCAGTCATGATAAGGCAGGCAGAAGACAGCCGCAGAAAGCTGCAGCAGAAAGCCTCCCTTTCATCCCATTCAGGGTATAAATTTGTGGGTAGTGCTACCTGTACCCAGAGTGGCTTTCCCATTATCCACATGCATAACTATGCTAAACCAATCAGTGGACTGATCTATTACCGCACTCCCTTAATCCCAGTGTCATATACTGTAGATCCAGCCACCTTCAAAACTCCACCTATGAAGGCATGAGGCCTTGAGGACACCTAAATAAAGATAAATCCTAACACTGGTGAGTGAATGGGCAGGGAGGAAATATCTCCACTGGATTCTCTAGTGTATCGAGAGCCAAAGGTGTCCTGGCTTATATCCTGATGTTCCCCCAAAGCCTGATGTGCTCATAGGTGGGACTTTGGGGGAGGTAACTAGATAATGGATTTGTAGTAGTGGATTGGTCTATTGAGTGGTTTAACACAGTTATAGGTGTGGATGATCTATTGTGGGTGATGGATTTACCCCCCCTGGAGGTGAGTGATACCAACAAATGGTCTGTTAGCCTAGGTAGGATGAGAGGAGAAAGAAGATGTCTTCTACCTGTTGTGCCACCCTGCCTTGGAGACAGCTGACTATGAACAGAAACCTCTACAAACTATGAGTCAAGTAAGGCTTTCCTCCTTTAACCTGTGGTATTGGGATTGCGTCTCAGCAATAAGAAAAGTAACTAAGACAAAGGGGCAGTGTGGCCCATGACGGAGCTCCACAGGCCTCAGCTCTGCTTGGCACTGGAACTCTTGTCTCAGCTGCTTTCAGTGACTGGCTAGCAAACTGGGGGCTGGGGGTGGCCCGTAGTTCCCCGCCTGTGAGCTTGGATGTCACACCCACCTGCAGTGCTGAAGAGCATCAAGGCTGAGCTGTTTGCACCCACCTCCAGGCTGAACCGGACTGGACTTAGGATGGGCTAGATTATACCAGCAGTCCCCACCCTCCTGGCCACGAGGGGCTGCCGGCCACCCGGTGTCTCTGCCTTCAGGGAACCTTGTGCCGAGAAGGTGCACTTATATCAGGTGCAGCGGCGCACAGGCCTCCCTGGCCAGGAGCTGACGTGCTGCCATGCTGCGGGGGGCCGGGCCAGTGCGCTCTGAGCGTCCGACAGTTACGGATTTGAACACAAGGTAGCACAGCCTTTATCATAGCCCATAAAAATAACAATTTGCTCTAGCCTTGTAGCCTAGTGTGGAAGGTGGCACGTGCCTGATAACGCGGCGGTGACAGATCGGCCTGCGCAGGCTGGAGCGTCTTGCTGGGAAGCATAATAAATTGTTCAGAGCTGAGCAGAGGACAGGGCCGGGGCGACTCCACCTCCAGTAACCAAATAATTCAGCCCCGGCTTCGTAATTATGCTGTGTGAAAATATGGGATTAATTAGATGATGCACGAACATACTGTCGTGTCATTAAAGGCTGCGCCTCGCGCTCGGGGCTGCTGCTGTGGGAGCCACCACTTCTCTGGTGAAGAGACAGAGTCCTGTTCACACTCCGGCTTATTATCTCACTTAGGGTCACTTAGACAACCTTTCCAGGCGGGCTGCACACATGGCCCTTTGTTATAACTTATTTGATTATTTTTACCTGCTCTGGAAAAAGGCAACGCGGAAATGCAATGCTTTATCAGGAAAAATCCTGAGCAAGGCTCAAAGGCTGAGGCTGAAGGAGGTGGGAGGCTGAGCTCCACCCCAGCCCAGCAGCACCTTACAGTTCAATTTATTTATTTTTATTTTTCTTCCCCTTTTAATGAGACTATGTTTGTAATACATAATAAGTACATTCATCGTGGGAAATTGACACAAATAGACACCTCACCTTGATCCTCTGTGTTTCCCCTCGCCTCTCTCCTGCCTCTCTCACCACCTCCAGATCCCCTGCCCACCTCCAGTTTGTTTCCCTGTGCAGCTCAATTTAAATCTAACTATTTAGCTCCTCCTTCAAAAGAAGCCAAAGAGAGCTGAGTGGCTATGAGGCCTCTGGACCTGCGAGACTGGAATAGATTAGAACGAGAGGAGCTGGCTCTGCTGAGGACTGCAGGACTGCAGGCCCTTCCAGAACAGCAGGAACAAAGCCTTGAGCACAGGTCGGAGGCAGGAGCAAAGGTCAGGGCTCTCCTGCCTGGATCTCCAATGTCCATGCGATGTGACCTATACTTGTTTGAGGGTGCACTTGGTGGCTGGGCCTGAAAAGATGCTCAGACCCTCAGTGTCTTCTTCAAAATTAGATGCCAGACAAAGGCAGGGAGGTGCCCCAGCCTCAGGCAGTACCCTTTTGCTAGGACCTCTTGCCCTCTCTGCTGATGCCAAGGAGCCTGCTCCCTGGGTGAGGGGCAGTGTCCCTCTGCTGCAGAAAGGAGTGGGTCAAAACCTCCAGAGAAAGCCAAGAGGGTAGGTCATGTCTCCAAGTGGAGTCAGAAACCAGCAAGCAGGATGCCTGCTGGGTGACCACTTCCTGTGGCACGCTGACTGCCACACCTACACTGCAGGGTTCCCCAGGTGAGAGCTGCTCTGGTTGAGACTGCCACCACACCTCCACATCTGGTTTTGAAACAGGGCTGGAGAGCTTGAGACAGGAGTGACAGGGTTTGCTTGAGATTACAGCTACCTCCTGAGACAGGAAGATCAAACATTCCCAAGTTAGTGAAACCCTACCTTAAAATGAGTATGTGCATGTGCACATGTGTGTGTGTGTGTGCACATGCATGTGTATGTATGCATGTGCATGAGTGTGTGTTTGTGTGTGCATGCATGAGTGTGTGTGTGGATGTGCATACACACTTATCACTCCCCAGGTTTAATCCCTGACACAAAAACAGCTGGAGAGATCAGCAGTCAGCATTGCTGCTATGATTCTTGATGCTTCGAGAAGAAATCAGATTCTATATTTTGGGGTTTTTCAGACGTGGTGGGATTTTTGCTGTATTTTCCTTCACTAAGGAAAACACCGGTTCCCTGCTCCACCTCTAGGCCAGGCCAAGAGCACCCACATCTTATCCTTTAAAATTGATGACCCGAAAACTCATTTCCACCCATTCCATCAAGAGCTGCTGTGAGCAGAGACCTCTATGTAGAGCAAGGCCCAGATAGGAGGGTGGGCAGAGCCGTGGCAGGCCTGGCACGGAGGGAGGGCTGTGGGGAAGGAGAAAAGCCGGTGATTAGAAAATAAAGTAATCTCAGCTGAATTACACTTAAAATGACCTTTGCAGTAGGTAATAGGCAATCCAAGACAGGAAGAAGGAGCTGATATTCAACACACTGAAATCTGCCTTGTGGCTTGAAAAATGGGAACTCTAAGGAGGGGAAAAAAGACAGTGTGGAAAGAGCGAGATGTAAAATGAAGGCTGACATGAGAGAAGTCATTTTGTAGAAGGTTAGGATCATTAGCAGAGAGAAAATGATTAGTAGGAAAGTTCTCAAAATTAAAGAGACTTTTTACAGGAGAAGAAAGAAGCTCTGTGGAACTTGACAATAATAAAAATGATTTAGTGTCTATGTTGTCTAAAATATTGGGCATGAATAGGCCCACAGGTCGCACATGCTCTCTGGGACAGCCCAGGCTCTTTGATAAGATCTTGGTGCGGTCACATTGCCTCGGTCTGTTTTGGGGGAAGCTTCAAGGAGACACGGACCTTTCCAGCAACAGTTGTTCTTCTGGCAAAAGATTCCTTTCCAAGTTCTTTGAATTCACATTTAAAGCAACTTTCATTGTTTTCTTCCCCTTCAATTCCTTTTTGGCTGGGATTTAATTTCTTATTTGGTGGGGTCATGAGTAGTTTTCTAGAAAATTCTTTGTTCAACTTTTAAAAAGCTTAAAAAAATATGACCTTGGACACATGATCACATATGTTGTGGAATCACACATCTGCATGCATCTTAATAAGTGAAAAGGCACACAAATTTGTCTCTCGGGACTCATGGCAATAAAGTCTGTAAGGTGTCACATGGTATGATGCCAAACCCGGATGAAGAAGGGAAAGTGATTTTTACCATAGCTGCTGGCTTAAAGTAACACCTTCCAAATCCGGTGTGTCTGGGTGGGTTATGTGGCATGCCCTTGGAACTATACCTTGTCCTCAATCCCTTTCTGGCTCTTTTCTTACTCTGCTTCTCTCAGTTTTCCTTTTGTATCTCAGCCATGAGTCTTCTGCTTTGAAACCAATGACAACCTTTGTTACAGCTAAATAAACCATCCTCCTTTAAGTTTCATTTGACAGATATTTGTCCCAGAAACAGAAAGCTAACTAATACAAGGCACATTCAGCCAACATGAAACAAAAGGTCACTTCCTGACATCAATGAATAAAAGGAGCTACTTTATATTGTTCAAGAAAGGCCTCTCAGAGAGAGAAAATAAGGCTGAGGCTTGAATGATGAGAAATAATCAGTCCTTCTGGAAACTTCTAGAACACCAAGTACAAAAACTTTTGAGTAATCTGGAAGCTGCAATGGCCAGAGAGCTTTGTGTATTTAGGAATCAAACAAAATGACAGAAGCCAGGAGGTGGGTATGTACTTAGGACTTCCAAGTGAAGTGGTGGAGTGGTTTCAAATATGTTGACAAATTCTGTGGCATTTTCTCTGTAAGGTGAAGCCACATTCCCTGTGTTCTAAGTAGACTTAGTCATTTCTAACAAATCAAATAAGGCAGAAATGATGAAATGAAACATCACTGGCTAGTCCCTGAAAGATACTGCAGCTTGAACCTCTCAGGTTGCTTTCTCTGCGCAAAGATGCCCTGTGTTCTGAGGACCTCCAGTTATTTGAAGGAGACCCACATAGTGACACATGTGTGTATGTCACCCGGGGAGTGAATCCTTAGCTCCCTCAAGCCTACAAGGGATGGTAGTGAGTCTTTGTTGATACCTCAACCTTGGCCAACAGGTCCTAGTTTAGCTACTCCAGAATTCCTGATCTACATCAACTATAGAGAAGGAAACTTCTTTAAGTCACTATATCTTGAGTAATTTGTTACACAGAAGTAGGTGACTAATGCAGATGGTCAATTTTTGTCAGAAGCCATTCTGGATTGAAAGAAGGACATTGAAGAAGTATAGATGCTGTTGCCATAGTTCAAGAAAAAGACTTCCATGGAGAGTTGGCTGGTGGTCATGGAGATGTAAGGAAGAGGGCTTTGGAACCTGAGCAAGACTCAGCAGGATAACAGTGAGGGAAAGAGGTCTGGAATAGAACTATACCTAATTTTCACCTTGAAAAATTGAGAGAACAGGGTACCACCCAGACTCCTGGAGACAGTAGGGGTGTATGGAGAGGAGTTCAATTTCTTGACCTTAAAAAAAAGTGGTGGGGATCACGCTTTCACCTGTAGAGTGGCTATTATTGCGCTAAGGGGCATCCTTTTCCTTTCAGCAATGTCAACTTGAAACTTCTATATTATTAACAAATTCTTCAGCTTTCCACCACTAAAACTACATAAATGTTCCCAGCTCCAAATTGTTGTGTGCCTCCCTCTTTGAGGCCCACCTTCTATTTCTCTGAGAGTGTACTTTTAAATCTCTGCCTAATAAATCCCTGTATGCCCCTAAAAATTTAAAGACACAAAGGGAATGTGATGATAGCAATGGTGATGGAGATGATGATGGTAATGGTGACGGTGCAAGCTTCTTTTTCAGGCACTCAGAAATGCTTTACTCTATGAATCCTGAGAGTATTATTAGAGCTAATGCACATGCCGATAAACTGTCCAGGCCAGCCAAATAGCTTAGTGGGTTAAAGCACCTGCAAGCAGGCACAGGGACCAGGGGTTTGATCCCTGGATCTGTTCTGCTGGCCCTGCCCCTGGGGTGCACTGAGAAGGCAATTGGGACTGGATGTAGTTGTGTGCACCTGTAATCCCAGCTCTTGGGAGGCTGTAATAAGTGGATCACTGAGAGTCTGTCTGATCTAATAGTAAGATTCTAAACACCCTGCAGACCATTCCCTAAAATACAAAAATACATACATACATGCATACATACATACAACTGTCCAGTTTATGCTGACAAAGGGTTTCCAATGCAAGGACTTATAAATTACCCAAAATGTTAGCTTTCAAACAGCAACAACAAAATCCCCCTCCCTTAAGCATGACACTTCTGCATACTCCTGTCCCCTCATTAAGCTCATCCTTTTCTCCTAGATCTGGGGTGAAATGCAGAAATTGGTGTTTTAATAAACACCTCTAGTAATTCTGATGCCAACCATTTAAGATAGCAATTTGCAAACACAGGCTGGGGTATAAAACAGTATCTGATTTCAGTTGAAGGAAGTTGTGAAGAGCAATTTCACAAAAATGAAATGAAATAGAACAGAAATTATCACAGTGTATTATAATGGTAAGGATAACTCCTTATCATTTAGAAACTTCCTTCTGTTGTATCTGTTGTAGTCAGTATTTACAGGAGAAACAGATTTAATGCAGATCACAGAAATGTGCAAGATTATCCATCCATGGAGTCAAGTGCAGCAGGGTATAAAAGACCTATCCATGTGCTAGAGGACAAGCAATCCAGCTGGAGGCATGGATTCCTCAGCAATGTCTTGGGCTTGTCCGTACCCGGGGGCTGAGGAATCTGCAGTGGAAGATTGGAGGGTTTACAATGGAAAAGCGACTAACTGGTGCGGAAGGCTAGAGAGTCTATGCCAGCAAGTCAAAAGGCTGATACTGGAAGCTTCAGAAACTGTGATGAAAGCCAAAAGATCATGCCACAGATGGAGATCAGAGATCCTGCAAAGAGATCAGCAGCTGTCCTTGGCAAAGGCACAGACTGGAGCTCAGCTCAAGAGAACAGCCAGAGCCTCTCCAAAGCAAAGAGACTAGAAGGAAGCTCTTCCAAGGAAAATCAGCTAAAATCTTCCCACCCAATCTCCTTTTATACCATTCTGACAACAAGCCTCCATAAGTGGGTGGGTCTTCCATGCCCATAGTCCTGTTGACTCATTTATGCTGGCTTTTCTCCACTCAAATTGATAAATAGTCAATAATCACCACAATATCTAAATTGCATATAGCTGTCAATGTCTGGAGTTATCACAGGAAATACATATCACTCTATGGACTGTAATCATGTAGTTTCAAAGTCAGTGGCCCAAAGGACACACCTTGAGAAAAAGTTGTTGGGGGTTGTTCAGAATACTAGGTTTGACTTAGGCAAAGTTCTGCAGAGGCCTGAGTGACCTGGCTGATTGGATAGCTAAAGCCCTGGGGCTCTCAGCAGGGGAGAGGTGTTGGTATCTGTTATGGTTTATATCTAGATTCCATCTCCCTTCAAATTCTCATGTTCTCATAAGTGGGGCTTTGGGGATATGGTTGTGATACTAGATTATGGATGTAATAACTGCAATAATCCATTGTTTGGTTTAACATAGTTGTGGGTGAAAAGGGAAGCCCCACCCTGGGTATGGGCGATATCAACTAATAGGTTTGAAACCTGGATGGAAGATAAAGGGAATAAAGAAAAACAGGCTTGTTAATTCCTGTCATCCCTGCCATGGACTGTTCTCCTCTGCCATGCCCTTCTACCACACCATCCTGCATGGGAACCAGCTGACCATGGACTGAAACCTCTAGAAACTATGAGCTAAAATAAGCCTTTCCTCCTTTAACTTGTGGGTGCTGTGTTTCAAGAAGAACAAAGCACCTAAAACGCCCTCCACTGCTGTGTTCTATGTCAAAGGGAGATTGCATCATTTCAGAGACTCCCCAAGTGACTTCCTTCCCTCTTCTCTAATACTGTTGCTTCATGACTGGAATTGAACACCAAAAATGCTCTCTGTTGTCTGTCCACTCTTGCCAGGATCAGCTGGATGATCCTTTCCTATATGATAAAGTCATCATTAGAAGCTTCAGTTGCTCCCAATCTTGAATGTGGCACCATCCTAACTTTTGTGGCCTTGCCAAGTCCCTGGCTTCACTGCCCTTCACGTCCAGCTACATCTCCTGAATCCACATTAGTAGTTCTTTCATAGTCTGTGCTCAGCTTGTTTTTCCTGGCTCTCAAAGGATATAGGGTAGGAGAAACCATTCATCCCAGGGTTCAATGGGACCTGAAGGGAGATGAGGCTGGCTAAAGAGAATCCTGAGTAGAGAGCTAATACGGTGATTCTTACTCTTATTAATAGAGTGCAGCACAGAGCTTGTGCCAGAAAATATGAGCCAGGATGTGTCAGGTTCAAGTTATGAAGGTCACTCTGAGATAAATGAAGTTGATGGGATGGAGCAAGGAGGGATGAGATGCTGAAGTTAGTTTGGGAGTGAGTCTAATGATTTAGCAGGAGATGGTGTTGCCTCAAAAGAATGTTCTCTCTCAGATGCAAAGGGATGGATGTCTGCCATCACTGAGACCAGGAGGCTGCCCACATGGAGGGGTTCCACTTGTTGACTCAGATTCACCTGTTCATGGGACTTTTGATTCAGGGATCTGGGGTAGATGCTTCATCTTCTTTCCTGGGACAGTTGTTATGGGTTTGTTCCTTCAGCTAATTCTCCTTTATCACAGCTCTAGGGCCACTCACCCATGCAGACCTCCTCGCTACTTTATCTGCACCCCATTTTATTTTATTTATTTATTTATTTATTTATTTATTTATTTATTTATTTATTTATTTATCTTTTTGACACAGGGTCTCACTATGAAGTCCAGGCTGGCCTTGAGCTCACTGTTTTAGCCCAGGCTGGTCTGGAACTCACACTAATCCTCCTGCCTCTGCCTCCCCGGACCCCATTTTTTTTTTTTTTTTTTTTTTTTTTTTTTTTTTTTTTTTTTTTTTTTTTTTTTTTTTTTTTTGTCTTTTTGAAACAGGGTCTCGCTATGCAGTTCAGGCTGGCCTTGAGCTCATTTTTGTAGCTCAGGCTGGTCTCGAACTTGCACCGATCCTCCTGCCTCAGCCTCCCGAATGCTGGGATTACAGGCGTGCGCCACCATGCCCGGCCCGGACCCCATTTTAAACATTGCTCCAGGGAGGAAACTGGATTCTGACCCTATTGCACATACTCCTTCAAGGGTGAGTTTAGCAGTCAGCCTATGGGGAACATAGTAGGCAGCTGACACTCCCTCACTTCTAGGCTACCAGTGAGCCAGCTGGTTCCTATTCTCCTTTGAGGGCCAAACAGGTCAGAGCTGGCTGAGTCCTGCAGATCACACAACACAGTAAGCTCTGACTGATAGGCAAAGACATTGAAGCCTACAGGATGTAGATGATTTTCTCAAATGATCCAGTGTCATGACAGGTGATTTGTTCTGCTGCGGATGACTGGATGCAGTGTTAGTTTTCCATGTATCTTTGTTCAACCTAATCTTATTTACCTGGGTCCAGGGCAGGGCCATGTCTTGGTGTACCTGATGTAGTACTGGTCTCAGATAAAACTATACGAGGCAGAATTAATTGACTGCCTAGTTTCTCTTAACGTTGGTCACAGATTGGATTCTATAGTAGATAGTTTTAAATATTTGATTTCGGGTCATGTTGGAGACTTACTGAATCTGCCTTGGCTGTCAGCAGAAGGTCAGTCTTTGGATTCCTGGCCTAAAGATTAGTCACCCTTTGCTACTGCATGAATGCAACCATGTTACTGGTCTTCAGGATGTGTGCACTTAGAATATAGATCAGTGCTATGCCAAGCAGCTGTTTCTAAAATGCTATTCCAACTCTCAAGAAATGTAGCTGGTTTCATGCTTAACGATTCATACCTTGGTGTCTGTGAAGGTTTAGTTCTCTTTTAACTTCTCTTAGCATGGGACCCAAGGATTTGGTGTGAAAGCCTAGAAACTTTCTTTTTTTTTTTTTTTTTTGTGCTTTTTGAAACAGGGTCTCACTGTGCAGTTCAGGCTGGCTTTGAGCTCACTTTTGTAGCCCAGGCTGGTCTCGAACTCACAACAATCTCCTGCCTCAGCCTCCCAAGTGCTGGGATTACAGGCGTGCGCCACCATGCCCAGCGTCTAGAAACTTTCAATATCCCTTGCAGCTGCTATTGGTAGGAGGAAAATTGAGAGCTAAAGCCCGTAACTGAAGCCTCCACTTTCCCACTCACAAGAAGTTAGGCTCATCCAAGTAGAGCATTATTCAGGATAGATGTAATAAGAAAAGATAACAAACTGCTGGACTCAACAAGTTTTTTTTTTGTTTGTTTGTTTGTTTGTTTGTTTTTAACATTATTCCCAGCTCAGCCTGCCCTGGGGGTGGTGCTGGCACAGCATGTAGTGCCGGGGATTGAACTGTGGTCCCTGCAGTTGCCTAAACTTACCCAAGCAGGTGCTTTAGAATGCTGAGCCATATCACCAGCCCCTAGACTCAGCAAGATTTTACCAGCATGACACCAACTGAAATATTTTCATGGCAAATGTAATGTGAAAAGAGAAGAGGATCCTTAAGCTTTTGTGGATATTAGTATTCTTTCTTTCCCAGCAGTAGAAGCACCATGTCTAACTCGTGTGCCTGTTCCTGAAATCCACTGGAAGTGGGCTGCATTGCTAAAAGAGTATAGCCTGTAAGACCATTAAGTGACACAGAACATTCATAGACAATAGTCAGGATGCTAAGGAGCACCTGGAGTCAGTAAGGTGGCCTTTGGCTATTGAAGAAAAGAATGAAGTGGCCAATATGAAGCTGGTTCACAACTGTCTCTGGGTAAGACACACCCCCTTGTCAACTACCAAAAACAAAACAACAAAAATTATAGTAGCCAAAAATCTTTAGAAAATGTGTTAAACACAGAAACCTAACACCATTTTGCTTTAGTAAAGTATCTGCCACTATCCTGAGACTGCTGGAGTTTTGAATTACATGTACATTTGTATTACTGGAATGATTCATCCCTTTCTCAGTTACAGAATATATATGTCTTCTCCATTTTTGCACTTTCAAATTAAATTGTACAAATAGACTGAAGATGGCAGAGTATATCAGCAAAATCATTTGAGACTCAGAGCTGGTGGCATCTGCCTGTTTCTGACTATTTAAATATATGGTGTAAAAGTTATTTTGTATGCAAGAGTATATAATTTTGTCTGTTGCTCTGATAACTAAACATCACCAAAATGATTATTATACAGCTAATTATTAAGAATTATCATCAGTCCATTTGAAATAACTGATTCAGTTACTTTTCAATAGCCAAAAAGGGTGTGTGTGTGTGTGTGTGTGTGTGTGTGTGTATTTCCAACATGTATAACAGAAATGAGGAAACGAAATGCTTTCATTCCATGGACCATGCATTGAAAAACCCTCTTTGTTTGGACATTTGCTCCATGGCCAGTGATTTGACAATTTCCTGGTGCCACCAGGCATCTCTGGCCGGTTCCTTGAGACTGAGAGCAGACAAGCATGGCACGGAGCCAGCATGCCAGCCAAGCACTTCAAGGCAATTGGGAATCCATTCAATTCACTTAGTTTCTTGGGTAAAGGAGCATGTCACTCTTTCTAAAGCATGTAACTACCTACTTCCTACTACATCATTAGTGTATTTACTTATTTTGTTGTAAAAGTCAAGACAACTATCATTATTGAAACACTAAAGACAAAGAGCACTGGGAGGAAGAGCTGCCAATGACAGCCTTGAGTCTGAGGGACTGGAGAGGCCAGGGCCCTGTGTGAGGCCCTGGCCAGCCACCCTCCTGCTGTCTGCATCTCCCTCCCTCCAGCAAAGTTGTATTTTGCTTTCCTCTACCTTTGTGGTCTGTGGTCTCCTATACCAGGAGTTGCTCTGCTCTAGAATTCTGCAGTGAGAGGCCAGCAACAATTATTCCAAGGATTTTGTAGTCTGAGAGCAGATTCTAGACCACTTTTCTTTGTTTCCTCAAAGTATGGCAGTGGCTCTGCCCTCTGCGCATTCACTCCACCTGTGACATCCAGTTCAGTGCCACAGCAGCCTCTCAGCAAGCCATTACCTCGTCATTGTGGTTCCCTGTAGGCTTTCTTCAGAGTTGGTCTTTTATAGGGAGTTAATAGCCAGTGCTATATTGTCATCTTCATAAGGAATGGTGATTTTAATTTGTTGATTCTTAAATTGGTACTTTAGAGTGAGACATTATTGGCTTCCCATTAGGTTGGATGAGGATCCAATATTCTCATCCTAGTATCACTTGCCTTCTATTAAGCTGTTATTCTGTAGACTATTATGACTATGTCAATATTTTTTATATTAAACCAGAAATTACATTCTATTAAAATTTGATTTTGTGTCTTATTGGTCTTTTCTGACATCAGTAAGTACCTGATGGTGTTTATAGGCTTAGACTTTTTTTTTTTTTTATAAACTGGTACTCATTCCAAATCCTTGTAATACATTTCTGTACAAAACAGCACATTTATTAGAACCCTCCATTTATTAGTTTTTGCAGTCATTACCCTGGGCATGCTTTTTGTCTCTCTTATGTTGATTATTCTTTTCCCTGAACTCTGGATCTAATCCATCTTCTTCCAAAGCATGCCTTTCAGTAACTTCATGAAAAGAGAACATGAGAAGTAAATCTTCAGACACTGCCTATCTGATAGTGTCTTTATTCCATAAGTTCATTTGCTTGATAATTTAGCTGGATATAGAATTCACATTTGGTAATAAAATAGTCTCTTAGGATTCTGAAAATATTCTCTTTTCGACTTCTGATATATAGTAATGGTTTAAGTTCAGTGTCATTTTAATTTCCTTATATTATCCCATTTTATCTTTTCTGTGAGTGCTTTTTGCATTAATAGTGTAGATTGTAAAACTGGACCTTGATAAAACCAGTTAAAATCTTCATTTGTGATGCTGGGCATTTAGTGAGTTCTTTAAACTTGGAAACTCTTACCCATAATCTAGTAAATTTTCTTTATTAACACTTAGGTAATTTATAATTTTTCCTTTTTTTTTTTTTTTGTTCTGAACCATCATTTGATCAATTTTGGGTCATCTGGATTGACAGTTTAATTTCTGATATTGAAAATATGTCCTAAACTTTATTTGCCTTTTGATCCCACTTCCCCAAAACTTCTCTTGAATATATCTTCCAATCCTCCCCTGCTGTGAGAACGATCTGACAGTGGGCAATCAGGAAACCCTTGTGTTTCTTCTTCAGTTCTTGGGGCCAGCCAGATAGCTCAGCAGACTGGGGTTCGAACCTTGGCATGCTGTGCCAGCCTCACCCTCTTGGGGCACACTGAGATGGTGATTGAGACTGGGTGTGGTGGAGCATGCCTACAATCTCAGCACTTGGGTGGCTGAAAGCAAGAGGAATACTAAATCCAATATGTGTAATGAGACCCTGTAGACCATATATTAATATATAAAAAAAGAAGAAAAAAGATTCTTTTTCCCACCTGAGAACTACACCTTTGCTTCTATAGTACTTGAAGCCTGTGAGAGGAAACTGATATGATGGGGCTTCTCTAAGTTCCACCCCATACATAGCATTTCCCCCTGTAGTGGTCAATACATTGTATCAACTTGAGAAGCTAAAAGCTTAACTAAATTGGCTCAGCATTTCATAACCTAGGGCATGGAGGCCTCTCCTCAGGGCATAGAGGCCCTGCCCTAGGGCATAGAGGCCTTTCCCTAGGGTGTAGAGACCTCACCCTAGAGTGACTCATCACTTAAAGGGTATAAAAGGGAACTGAGGAAGGCTGGAACATACAGCTTCCTTTAGCCCGGCGTTGTGGTGCACCCCTGTAATCCCAGCACTCGGGAGGCTGAGGCAGGAGGATTGATGCCAGTTCGAGACCAGCCTGGGCTACAAAAGTGAGCTCAAGGACAGCCTGAACTGCATAGTGAGACCCTGTCTCAAAAAGACAAAAGAAAAAAAAAAAAAAAGAGAACTTTGGTCTTTGCAGTCAGCATGCAAGGAAGGGAGAGGCTTGCTAGCCTCTGGCATACCCACTGCTACTTCCCTTTGCTCTTTGTTGTTTTCCACTGTTGTGAAAGACTGCTCTCTTCCATGTGCTACTCTGCCTTGGAGCCAGCTGAGTATGAACTGAAACTCCATTAACTGTGAGCTTATTAAACCTTTCCTTTCTTAATTTTGGGTGTCAGATATTTTGTCCCAGCAACGAGTGAAAAAGAACAGAGACACCCCCACTCTTTCTTGTGTGCAGAGTTCCAGAGTCTTTCTGACTGGACTGCTGAGGAAAACTGGGTTGGAAAGTCCAGAACCTTGGCCACAGAAGATCAGAAGAAGGAACCTGTATCCACGTCTGAGGCCTTCATACAGGACCTGGAACCAGTACCACACTGGGTCTCTGTTCACTGGGGCCCCTCTGATGATGCTGAAGGTGGTCTCATTTGTTCTGTCCATTTAGTACAACTCCTCTAACCTACACCTCCTCATGCTGTGGATCAAACCTAGGCAAGCCCAGTCCTGTTTTAGTATTACGATTTCTTTGTTTTTGTTTTTGTTTTGTTTTTTTTTTGGCTGGCTCAGCCTGCCCTGAGAGTGGGGCTGGAATGGTATGTGGTGCTAAGGATCAAACTGAGGGTGCTGAGCTTTCCTAAGCTTGGCTAAGCAGGTGCTTTACACTGCTGAGCTATCTCACTGGTCCAGGATTATGAATATTAGTAATATTGCCAGAAGTTGAACCCAAAGCCTTCATATTGAGCTATATTTAGTGCCCTCCCCTCACCCCCCCCCCTTTTTTTTTATTCTGAGACTGGGTTTCACTAAGTTGACAAGGTTGAGCTTGAACTGATGATCCTGCTGCTTCAGGCCTCTGAGTGGCTGAGCTTACTGCTGTGCAACACCATGCCTGGATCTCTAATTTTCTTCTTCTCCTGTCTCCACTGTTGGGCTCTCTGTCTGTGCACATTTGCCCCTGGTGATTTCTGTGTTAAGTTCTTTTTTTTTTTTTATTAAACATTTTTTTTTTTGGTCTTTTTGAAACAGGGTCTCACTATGCAGTTCAGGCTGGCCTTGAGCTCACTTTGGTAGCCCAGGCTGGTCTTGAACTCGTGCCGATCCTCCTGCCTCAGCCTCCCGAGTGCTGGGATTACAGGCGTGTGCCAGATAGTGTTATTTTCTTGGGTGCTGGCCTTGGATAATTCACAGACCCTGCCTAGACTTGTACATGGCATCCTAGAGTTGTGGAGCTGGGCTATTTTAGGGCCTAGTGACTACTCACCTCCATTCTAAGGCAAGTTGAGCCTCATGGTACATGACAAACTTGACTGGTAATGAGTGGTTCATTTGAAGTCACCTAAGAGCTACTGATGCTAAGGCCTAGGTTTAAGTCATGGTGCTCAGCTTGGGATGACACCAGTATACCTGCTGTGTAGAGCTGGAGAACGTGTGCTTCTGAAGGCCTCAGTGGCCAGGCAGGCCAGGCTGGCACCTGGCAAGACCATACTTTCCAATCCTACCTTACCATCCATAGGAATCTTCAGACCTGGAGAGCAAGAGCCTTTTCTCTGAAAGCAAACCCATCCATTGAGGACTGCGCTTTTAAGTTTAATAGGACCATGCTCCTATTTCTCCCATGCAGTGAGAAAACCCTCACCGTGCCCTACCACAGACACACTCGCAGTATCTTCTTCAGATTATAGAAGTGTCTGGAAGCTCCTTTCCAAGCTATGCATGGCTCCTGTGGGTTGTTTCTTGGGTGCTGGTGTCTTTATGAAGTAAATTCTTTATCCTTACCAGCGAATTCCTCTCCCTCTTTTTCCCCCAAGACTTGCTTCACAAAGATATATGATGCTCATTAGATTCTGGGTGCCACTGGAACTCTCAATTTCATAGTATGTGGATGTGAAAGGTGGGTGTTTGGAGCCAGTCCAGTGACTTTCCTCTGTCTCCAATCTCTCTCTAGTCTCCAGTAGAGAAGCTGCATTGTGGGATAGTTGTGAGATGCTGCTGGGCTCCTGAACAAGCCTTTCAGCCCAGTGCCAATAGCCATTCCTTGCTTGCTTGACACTCTTTTGTCATTTCCTGCCTGGGGTTAAAGATCTTTACCCAGAAAAGAGAGCCACAATTATTCAAGACTACCCAAAATACCAGGTTTCTTTTTACAGCATGTCAAGGAAGTAATAGTGTGTGGAATAAATAGCATTGGCCCAAGACCTCAGGGCTAGAAAGAAATCAGGACATAAACAAATAAAAATTTTAATAGGAACAGAACATATTTAGCCTGGTGCCACAGGCATGAACCTTGATGCTTCCCTCAAGATTATGGTAATTATGAGTGTGGAGAAAATCCTCTTCTATCAGCTATTCCTGTACTGTGTTTGACAGACTACCTGTGAGCTAGATGAGGTATTTGTCATGAGGTTTGGTTTCAAAATCCTCCTTATCAAAGAATGTCTGGAAAATGTTGGCAGTAAGTGGAGGGAACATGATTGAACCAGTTTGACCCAGAGACAGAATGTTCATGCTATTCATTTGATTCAATTCCTGCCAGTCTGGCTTAAGAAAGTTAGAGCTCAAAAACAAAACAAAAACAAAACAAAACACCCCAGTAAAACAGACAAATAAGTAAAACAAAAACAACTGATGAGTTGAAAATACATACACATGAGGACTTGGATCTGTGAGGTCTCTCACAAGCTCCTGTATGGATGGCTCGGTTCCTAACGCAGTAGGAATAGTTTGGGGAAAAAGACTGGGTTCAGGGCTTGGCTTCAGGAATGGGTTCATCCAGTGGTGGGTTCAGAACTTAATGGTATATTGAGAGATGCTGTAGACCTTGGTAGAAAAAGTAGTTAGCTTGGGCCATGCCTTTGAAGGGTAGCTTACATCCCTGGCTCCTCTTCTCTCTCAACTTGCTTCTGCTTCCAGATTGCTGTGTGCCCATGAGGTGAGCAGCTGTGTTCTGCCATGCCCTTCCTCCATGGCATTTTTACTTCTTAAGGCTGAAAACAATGGAACCAGCTGCCCATTGATTGAAATCTCTGAAACTGAGTGTCAAAGTGAACCTTTTTTTCATTTCAGTTGTTTTTCTCAGGCATTTTGCTATGGCAATGAAAAGCTAACTCGGCGTATTTGTCATTCTCTCAAGCTAGCTCAGAGAGAATGTAGGAAGAGAGGCTGAAAGTGCGAAGGCAAAAGTGTAGGGGAACTTCCTGCAAAGAACTGAGCTCCCCAAGGTCTGTGCAGTATAAACATGGGAAAGGGACACATTCTGGGGAACACCTTCCACTCCAGTTGGCTTAGAAATGGGGCCCCATGGGAAGGCATGCCCAATACTTGTGCTTTTATTGTGTGTGGAGCC
Source organism: Myocastor coypus (assembly GCA_004027025.1). Taxonomy (NCBI): domain Eukaryota; kingdom Metazoa; phylum Chordata; class Mammalia; order Rodentia; family Myocastoridae; genus Myocastor; species Myocastor coypus. The sequence continues at coordinate 35,213 of PVJA010006539.1, forward strand.
TATACCCTGTCTACTGTGTATTACAAATGCTTCACAAGCACTGGGAATCCTCCAGCATTTCCACAAAATGAACTCAGACTTTAGTTATGAGTTAGATGTCTTGAAAGGGTCACATGTTGCAACTTGGACATTAACATATCTTCCAAAGGCAAGCATGGGTGCAGGAAGGCTGGATAAGTGAGCCAGGCATGGAGTTGCCTCTTGGATTCTGATGCTACTCTGAAGGCCCCTGGAAGTTGCAGGGAGCAAGATGGCCTGAGCAGGAGCCACATGCCCTGAGAGCCCATTCCTTAGATATCAAGGGTACCCTGATTCCTTTCTGAAGGTACTGTTTGTGGCACAGGGGACCCAAGGAATCCTTCAAATAGCTCATCTCAACCCAGAACCTAGTTTGGAAATTAAAAGTATGTAAATCTTGGGTTAGATTTTATTCTTTTATTTAAAAATAAAAATCTACCCAGCACTCAGGAGGCTGAGGCAGGAGGATCAGTGTGAGTTCGAGACCAGCCTGGGCTACAAAAGTGAGCTCAAGGCCAGCCTGAACTGCATAGTGAGACCCTGTCTCAAAAAGACAAAATAAATAAATAAATAAATAAATAAATAAATAAATAAATCTGAAGAGTAACATGAGAAATTGGGGCAAACTAAGAATGGCATCAACATAGGGGATTAGGCCATATGTTCATGTTTATCCAGGTTATAAATTGTCTTTTCATAATGTTGAAAGCCATGTTGAAGTTAGATCATTTTAAAAGAATTTTTTTTTTTTTTTTGCCTCTTTGAGACAGGGTCTCACTGTGCAGTTCAGGCTGACCTTGAGCTTGCTTTTGTAGCCCAGGCTGGTCTCAAACTCGCAGCGATCCTCCTGCCTCAGCCTCCCAAGTTCTGGGATTACAGGCGTGAGCCACCACGCCCGGCTCCCTTTTAAAAGAATTTATTAGAAAGTATCACAAATGCAGGGCCTCAGAAAAAGTAAATGTCCCTTTGCCTGAGAGATTTAGGATTGATTTACTTAATTCTGGTAATGGCCTTTGTGACTACATGCTGGCACAGGCCATTCTGGCTCTGTCTCCCCCTTACACCTTTGCTTCAAGTCTAGAATAGAAACTAGAACTTTTCCTGGGTTGTAGATTAAGGAATTTTGGGATGAAGAGGATTCTACTTCATGGATTTTATAGACCCAGACGAAAGAAAGACAATAGTAATGAATTAATCTGTCCCTGGGTAGTGAGGAGTCCAACTCCTTTGTTTCCACAAACTGGCAAACATGAGAAGCTTCACAACCAGACACTGGTCCTGATTGTAGAATCCTACAAGGCTAAATAGCTGCTTGCTAGTAGACACCATGCAAGCCCAACCTGGTAGCATTTAAAGTGAATTTTATATTCCGGTCTAATTTCCACCTTCAAGACATTTAGAGACATCTTGTTTCCCCTGTTGGGCTGGGAATGGACACCTGGGGAAGAGCAGGTCTGCTTGGAGCTCATGTGTCTCTGATTTTCTTTTCCTACCCACTCTTAATGCTGAGCACTTTCACCTCTCTGTTCTGAATTTATTTATTTATTTATTTATTTACTTATTATTTATTTATTGAAGGGTCTACAGGGTGTTCAGGGTCTCACTACTAGATTGAACTCATAGTAATCCACCTGTTTATAGCCTCCCAAGCGCTGGGCTTATAGGTGCGTGCCACCATGCCCAGTCTTTCCATCATGTTTATTTCATGTGGTTATTTTTCATGGGGGATGGAAACTTATTTCACAGCTAAAATTCTGAACTCCAATTATAAAAATTTCTTATGGATAGTCCAGGGAAAGCCTCACATTCCAGCTTTTCTGTGAGTGTATCGGGCACCAAATGACTCTTGGGTCTCATGGGAAGAGGCAGAGGCAGCAAGGATCCATCCTTCCTTCATCCCACGGACACAGCAGTGAGGGAGGTCAGCCTCCCTGTTACGGTCAACATACATAGGCAGCATGGCCTGATGCCCAACCCTGGGACAGACACAAACAGCCCCTACAACTTGCAGGACCTGGACCCTCCTGCAGCCTGGTTTTCTGCCCTTTCTTTATTTCCAATTATAAAACAGTGCCACGTCTTCTTGTCAGCCACTGCCATGTCTCCAAATGGCTTTTCAGTGTCAGGCCCATCAGGAAATTAACTCATCATGCAGTGACAGCTGCTAATTTTTTCCCCTCACATGTCAGATGGATCGCCCGCTGAAGCTAATAATGAATCACCAATCCCTGATTAGAAGGTGCTTCCGAAACATATAACTGCCACCAGAGCGAACTTTTTTCTTTATGTAAAATGATATCACCCTAGAGGAGGAGAAAACAAATTGTATTCTCCAACTGATGGAATGGGAGGAGGCTGCTTAAGTGAGCTGTGTGCACTCTTAAATTCTGGGCTAATATTAAATAGTAAAAGAAAAGTGATGACTTACGGCTCTTTTTTCAGTTTGCTAAATGAATGACCTTTCTTGTTCCCTAATTCTCTGCCTAAAATCAACTTTAGGTTAGAATTCTAAGCTGGCTCTTTAGTTCTTTGCTTAAAACATTTCACTTTCATGATCAAGAAAATGAAAGGTGTGAGAAAACTGGGAGGTATAGATGCTGTTGGTGCTGCCCCATGGTCCTAGTATCTCCTAGATGCTCTGCTTAAGGGAGTGGGGCTTTTGATCCTCATAGCAATTGTGGGGGACTGAGCTACTGGGGCCTCAATGGAGTCCTGGCTGTGTTCTAGGAGGTGATCTGGAGAAGGTCCAAGGAAGCTCCTTAACTTCCACCTTCAAGGACTCTGCAAAGTTTCTTTGCTTGACTACACTTAAGCCTACATCATTTTTCCTAGGGTACTTCTTATAAATCTGCTTTTAGTGAAGTCAGGTTAGCTAAACTCCTAGCTGATTACCTTGGAAATATAATTAGGTCCCTCATCTTCCTCCATCATCTTCCATATGTGTAATCCTGGCCTGCCTTCAGCAAAATTGTGTTGAGTTGGTTTGGTAGAAACACTGCTGATATTTTTTCTTAGAATTATTACCTTCCATCTAACAGTGCCAACTCTAACGTCCTCCTTCCTCCTTGGCTACAATTACCCACTTTTTTTTTTTTTTTGTCTTCAGAATTGAGACTGACTCTATTTAGAGGATTTTCTTCTATTGTAATTACCTTGAATAAATTTATTTTTACTGCTCTAGTACTGTCCAGGTGTGGTTGTTCTTTGACACTTGGTGAATCCACATTTCTGATCGAAGCTGATATATTACAGAGCTCTAGGGTTGCCCTGACACAATCAGCACATTTATGTGGCTCTTCAAAGCAAAACAAGAAACAAAGGAAATGTTCTTTGTACTGGGTGGTGTCTTATTTGCTTTGTGGTGGGAAATGTTAGTAAGCACCTTTCCTCTTTCCACTGTAACTCCCCAGGGGGGCTGAGTTTCCTAGAAAGATACTTGAGTTATAGCACTGCACCAAACACTCAACCTTGCTAATATTTGCTTCATCTAGAAATGGCTACCTCACTTAACAATTCACCATAAATAGCAAGGATTACTCAACTTTCGACCATGGAGGTTGAAAGGCAAACTGTTCTATATGCTGACTCAGAAAAATCTTCCTTTGACAGATGTCCTTGGGGCTTGATCATTTAATCGGTCATAGGTTAACATAAATGTGGCCTTTTAGGATTACAGTTTCCAAGTAAATATTTCATTGGCTTTGTTTTACTTGCTTAAAGTTCTGTTGTATTCTCTAGCAAAACCTCAAGGAAAGCTGTAAGATTGCCACCCCATCTTTATAGACAATCCATGCTGCAATGAATGTCCCTTGCTTGCAAATCCTGCCATGCCTCATTATTCTGAGGCACACATTTGTGTATGTGCTTCTTAAACTCCCTTACATTCCAATAGTTGTGTAATGAGAGAGAAAAGAGAGGTAACATTAACCTAGCTCTCTAGGTAATTACAGGATACAATAGCTTGGCACAGCCTTCACAATCCTTCTGTGTCTAGAAACACCTTCTATACAATATTTTTTATGCAAAGGCCTGCTCTTTTCATTGTGCATACAATGTGATTGCTGGTTTGACACTGCAGGCTACACTGGTTTTATGAAGGATTAAATGCCACCTGAGACATATTTATCCTAAATAAATCACAAACGGTAAACTGCAGCATGTCAGTGTCAACACCCTGGCCTGCAGCGGAAAGGTTAGCCATACAGGACTAAGCACAGTTAGGAATTAGCATCAAAGCTGCTGGGCCGATGCTAACGGGAGAAATGATCAAGAGATATTTCCAGTGAAAAGCATCACCCCCACTTTTTTAAACATGTATGAGAAGCTTGGCGAGGGCCATCACTTTGTAAAGGTCACCTCTATCCTGATAACAAATGGGAGTTGATCCTGTCACTGTTTGCCAAAGACTGTTTAAGAAAGGCTGAATAGTCCTGCCATTTTTAGTGAACATGAGCCAGTCATACTCAGCTAATTATGAATCTCAGTGTCAAATATGAAGTTTTCCTTCTTATAATTTTGGCAGGGTGGCTGTGGGATACAGAGGTAGCAAGATAGCCCTAGAATTGGATGAACTCAAAGCAGAGAGGATGGCAGGAACTGAGTGAAAGCCCAGTTTGTTTCCCCTGATGCCTCACAGAGAGACCTCTCCTTTTTACCAGGCTGAGAATTAAACTATGGCCATAACATGGCAGGCACGCACTTTATCTCTGAGCTGTACCCCATCCCTCAGGAAGAGATATTACAGAGTACCATACTGACACAAAGTTAGGACCAGCTTCCTTTTCTCTCATGTCTGCTCTCCACATTTTCTAGGTCCTAATGAAGATATAGGATGTTATTGTTGCCAGAATGTGCTTGGCTACTTGCTAAGCATTCGCAGAGCAGGCTGTGGAAGACACTATCTCAAAGGCAGCAGAGGAGAGAGCGAGCAACCATCCAGGCAGGTGAGGTCCTTGCAAGTTCTCGCTGCTGCACCCTGTCCTGCTGGCCACCCAACAGAAAAACACAGTCATTCGGTTTTAATGCTGTAGTTTTATTTCAAAGAAAACAAAACAGAACAAAAGAAACTTTTGCCTTTGAGGGAGGAGTTTTTTTTTTTTTTTTTTTTTTTTTTAACATTTTGGAAAATAAGACCAATAACATCAAGAAACAAATTACTGAAACATAAACTTATGTCCAACTGTAGATTTAACCCACAACTCAGACAATGATGGTCAAGGTGAGGGCTTATGGGATCTTGGTTTCTGTTCATTAATGATCAATGTCAGCTTTTGCAAACTGACACAATTCAAATAAATCTGCAAAAATGATATCAATATGAACATTCATTATAAAAAGCAAAATATTGATATAAACAATATTTTAGAGTGTACATTTCATGTATAGACTTTGGATATGAAACTAAGTCAAAATTAGAAGCATCAGTTATTTTAACCAAGTTATATTTTAACTGAATACGAACTTCAAGGCTTACTCAAGGCGTAGTAAGTTTTCTTTCACGTAGTACGGTAATCAGAGCAATGGAACACCTAAAATATTTGAGAAGAAGAAATCTGTACATGAAAGAAACTAACAGGCTTCCTTTGGTCTGGTGATGCCTTTATCCTAAAATGAAAAAAAAGAATGGGGTAGCCTGCTTCAGGCTGCAATCACAGTAGCTGCACTTTGTGACCAAACACATAAGGAAATGCTGACAGCTGCATGCTGAGCAGCCGGCACTGAGAGGCTGAGGCAATAGGAGACATTTCTTATCTACTTCCCACCATGGAGGACCATCTTTTGATGATCAAATTGGGACAATATTTGTAGGGAAAAAAAAAAAAAAAAACAGGGAGAACTGCTTCTCAGTGCAATGGTGGAACAGGGGAAAGCCATGAGCAAAGGGACCAAACAGTGACAGGCTGAATGGCACAGGGGCTGCCTTGGCCCTTCTGAGAGGGCCCTTACTCTTGCTTGGCTAGCCTAGCTCTGGGCTTTCCATGTGTCTTTTTGGTGGCTTTTATCTCCACCATGTGAGACCTGTCTGAAGTAATGTCACTGTTTGAAGGTTACAAGCTCAGAGAACACTTGCCGGCTTCATAGGGATCTGTGCATACCTGCCCTATGCTTGGCACTGAGGTTATGCCTCATGCTTCTAGGAGCTCACTACTTTCTCTTTGGCTCTGAATCACTGTTGCTGCTGGGGCACCTTCCTGGGTATAAATGACCATGCTTGTCAACTGTTCTGAACCATTTGGGGCCACAGCCTCACTGCTGAGTGCAGTCCCAGCTTGCAGGATCTCCTGAGAGTCAGTGGTCTCTATCACAGTGTGCGAGTACACGCCAGCCTCATCTTGTACACCAGGGGGCAATTCTGTCACAATGTAGTGAGTTGCCCCTTCTGGGAAGCTGCTGCTAGACTCCTGGACCATGGCCTGGACCAGCTCCTCTGTCACAATGATCTGTGAGATCTCTCCCTCAGACTCTACCAGGTCCACATGCTCAGCTGGCATCCGCAGGTTGTGGGCCTCAGCTTCCTGCATGATGAACTGGGAAGCCTCCCCAGCCACCATGTGGACAGTGCCCTCCTCATTCAGGATGACTTGTGTGACTCCATCTTTGATCAGCTGGCCAGTTGTGGCAGTGTCACACACAGCAAACTGGAGGACTCCTTGGACCATCTTCTTGAAGGCCACCTGAGCCTGCTCCTGAGATGTGATGATAGCTGATGGCCGCACAACCTGGGTCAGCACCTCCACAGCTGTTGGACTTTCCTGAGCATCTTGGAACACCTGGATTTCTGAGGCTACAGGGTCAGGAGTTGTGTGTAAAGCCTCCTGACTGGGCAGCTGGATCAGCATGTCTTTGTGGTCAGGCCTGCCCTTTTCCTCATGCCCAGCCCTACTTTCTGCCTCCCCCAACTCAGTGACAGCACACAGCAATGCATCTAAGGCTGAAGAGGCATCAGATGGAGGAACTGCCCCCTCAGAGAGACTTAAAACCTCCTGTTTAGCCACCTGCTGTATCACAGAGCCAGCTGGATCAAGGGACTCATCCACACTATGATCTACTGATCCCCCAACGACGACCACTTGGGTGGCACCATCAGCCAGCTGCTCAGGGAGAGCAGGTCCGGGCATTATGCTGCCCATGTGTGCTCCATTTTGACTTGTAGTGATGACCTGCCCATCTTCTGTGATGTGTACCACCCTGGCCACCTGGCCAGCCATAGCCAGTGTCTGCAGTGTGGCTGCAGCTGTTTCTTCCACAGAGGCATCAAGAGCAAATTCCCCATCATATCCTTGGATAATGATGACCTGTTGGACCTGCTCGGGGGGCTCAGCCTGCCTTTTGATGTTCCGAAGGGACTTCTCTTTGACTGGAGATTCCTCTGCCAGTGCGGCTGCAGTGAACGGGCTGTCTGTTTCCACAAAGGTGGCTCCTTGTCCCTTCAGACGGCACTCATAGGACTTGGACACAATGCCTGTGGGAGACAGTGATCAATTAGAGCTCAGAAGACTTTTAGGCATGAAAGAAAGACAGAAGCACTGTGGCTCACTATGCAAAAGCATTATGAATGCAGTAGACTAGAAGCATCACAGGGTCTGCAAACTCATGTGGGCACATGTAGGTGTGTTATGGGTTTGAGAATGCAAAAAGCTGCACATCTGAGATGAATTTTTCCAGATTCCTCAGTTAACTGTCCAAACAGAACTCTGAACAAGATTGCTCTTTTGGTTGCTGGGGGAAGAGTGCGGTCAGCTCCTCAGTCATCATCACCTCCAACAGCACATGCAGCAGCAGGTGCTAAGTACAGCTCAGCAAACAGCCAGCAGTTGGCTGCTCTAATCCAAAGGAAAATCTTTTCTTAATGTCTGAATACTGCATATAGTATATTTATTTAGTCAATAAAAAGAATGAAAGCTTTGAGGATTGAATCTTAAAAACCTGCTGTCAATAACAAAGTTTTAGGAGTTTGATGTTGCAAATATTTATTCAATGTCTACCATGTGTCAAGTATTGAACACCAGTGAAAAGACAGGCCTGCTGTACCTACAGCAAGTCCTTGTAGGCTGGGCATATGCCAGGAACACACCAAGGCATGCCTGCTTAGTGGCTAAGACACTAGGGAAGGTGACAAAGGTAATTACAGACAGAGGCCACAAACTCAGGCTGTGGAACAAGGAATTCAGAAAAAGATCAAACAAAGAATATTCAACCCAGAGTAGTTTGAGTTATGTACAGAGGACTTAAATATGGTAGACTCCCAGATGATGGAGAAGTAGGGAGGTCTGTGGCTCTGAATGTCCTCTGCAATTGACAGTGATCACCTATGAATTCAGCCTTTTAGAAAATTGGGTAATTACCTCAGGTCAGACTGTTTAAGGCTTTACATGCCCTGTGCTATGGGTTTCTGACTATGGGCTACAAAGAAAAGAAACCTGTGGCATGGTTTTAAGCTCTGACTAACTGTAACAGGAAAGATACAAAATGTATGATCTTCCCTGTCTGCCTCAAATTCCTTTTAGTGAAAACACTATGACTATCATTTTTGGGGGTGGATGGGGTGTTGAGACAGGGTCTCACTATGTAGTTCAGGCTGGCCTCCAACTTGCAATGATCCTTTTGCCTCAGCCTCCTAAGTACTGGGGTTGCAGGTGTGATCTGCCATGCCTGGATCTGTGACTTTTTAGAAAATGGCACAGTAAGACCCTTGGGACATGGGCAGAGGGAAATAGGGGAGATGACTGAGCCAATGACCCAGAGAGGAGAGGGAAGAGGTATAGGGTCAGGAGGGAGGAGGACAGCAGGGAAATCTGGAGCCAGCTGGGCAGGGAAGGGCAGTGCAGGCCCCACCCATACTCAGTTCTTCCCATTTTGTGGTTCTTAGTTGGACACACAAACTGGGGTGAGCTGTCCTGCCTTCAGGAAAGTGGGGTCCCAAAAGCTAGGCTGGCACAGAAGAAAGCGCCAAGTCTTCTGTGCAGATGTGGGCCAGGACTTGAGCTGCCATCTGCACTCGGGTAAGAAAAGCTGGCAGTAGCACAGGGTTGGAGGAAGGGAAGCTGCTGGTAAGGACACAAATGCACAGCTCTGCAACTTATCTCAAGTTATCTGGACTTCTCTGTATCCTGAGGGTAAGATAGGACTGGGAATTATAAAATTAATTTACATAAAAAAGAGACTGAGGCTTCAATCAGAGCTCCTGTTTTATTCTTTTAATTCTAACTTTCTTATCAATTTTCTTTTTATCATTTTCCCTTCAAAATAAGAATGATATATAAATGATTTATATTCTAAATTATATATATTAATGGCAACTGAAATTCTGAGATATTTCCAACTCTTTAATATGGATCAGTTTTTTAACAGTGCATCTATATCACTACCAAAGGAAAGAAAAAGAATTAAGAATTGTTAAATTGGGGCCAGCAGGATGGCTCAGTGGTCTGAAACGCTTACTTAGGAAAGCTTAGGTGTCTGCAGGGACCGCAGTTTGATTCCCAGCACCACATGCTGCACCAGCCCCACCCTCAGGGTGGGCTGAGCGGTCATAAAACAAAATAAAACAAAACAAACAAACAAAAAAGAATTATTAAAGATTATTTGTCTATTGGCATATTTTTAAAGACAATAATTTTGCTTACCAAAATGGTTGTTTTGTAAGACTGTATTTCTTTCCCCAGCTGTCTTCTAGCAAGTACAACATCTCAGCTGGGAGTATAGAAGTTGCTAATCACACTGACCAAGAGGACACACCCAGCCTCATGACCAAACTGAAGGACATTAGCCCTGGGTTCGAAGGTACTAGTTAACTGCTAAGTTTATTCTTTCTTTGAGAACTCTCCATGGTATGAGAAATAGAAAGGCCACAGAATCACAGAAATTTACGTCAAGAAAAGAATGATGGGTCAGCTAGATTAGATCCATCCCTGAATGTCTTTCCTTGTGTGCTCAGTCAATAAGCACTAACTTCACAAGAAGCAGCTGTCTGCCTGGGCTGACGCACAGTGGGGGTGGGCCAGTGAGAAGAGCCTGTCATATCTTGATGTCAACTAAGCTTCCTGAAGAGGAGTCCAGAATACCCCAGAGTCATTACAGGAATGCCAGGCTAGGAGGTGCCTTGTTTTTTCTCAGGTGGAGATTAACTAGGTACTACTAAATCAGTCTCCCAGCAAGTTGATGTGCTGAAGCAAGTGCTTACTGAAGAAGTACAGGGTGGGAATGACAAGTGTACCAACAGCAGTACTCATGCCCCTGGGTCTTATGTGGAGAGTCTGGAAGGTCTCACTGAGGGAAAGCCTCTAAATGGTGCTGCCTGGGAACTTGCCAGAAGTTCAGTGCTCCTTCCTTGCCTCACTTTCTCCCTCCTTCCACTTTACAAGGAGAAACAAACCTTCACTGATCTTTCCTGGACTTGTGTCTGGCCCCAGAGTTTTGAAGATTAGCATGATATTAAAGCATTTGAATCCTTGAAAGAAATGCTTGAATTACTGTCTACATGTCCTTATCTGATATCATGTTGTCTGCTAAATTTTAATTCTCCCTAAATTTTTTGTTCTTTGAGAGGTCAAAATGGGGGTTGGTATATAAGCAAAAAGAAGGTCTGACATCAGTGTAATTCTACAGAGCTGCCACACTCCTATTCTGTTTATGCCCAAGTTTGGGAGAGGCTTGGTGTGGTCAATCTCTGATCAATCTGCTACCCACTAGGAGCTCTACCCTTTGTTTACTGTGCTTGATGAGTTCTTTCTGTGGTATGTGTGCAGTCTTTCCCCTAGGCCTTATTTTCTTCCTAGAATACAATATTCCGTTTCCTTACACTCTGAACTTGTTTTTGTTTATTTTTTAACTTCAAGGTCGTTATTAATTTAATTCAGAAATTGGGTAGGGAGGGAGGAAAAAGAAATAAGGATACAAAAAGAAAGTGTCTTCAAATGTTAAAAGACAGAAAAATATATACTGTCATTACATTAAAAATCAGAAGAAATTACATAGGCAGGGGAAAAAAGAGCAAGTATCCTATTCTTAGGCCATTACCTAAAGAAACCACACTAAAGTCTAAGCAATTGTGCTTAGATTTGGCAACTGGACGGCAATCTCCGGAGTGCAGTATGATCATTTGAATTCCTTGCAGCACTGATAATTATGCTATTCTGAACTACTTACTGAATTTATTTGAATTCAGAGGTGGGTTAAGCCACTTCCAGACCATTAAACTAAACTACATGGGTAAATACTGCTGTCAGTGGAGGTTGCGATGAAGCTTAACACCAGTGTCTTCACCTTCGATAGCACAGGCCCAGCTAGTCCATCAGTTCATAAACGTGAGTACAGGTCCATCTTTTGATTCTACAATTTAATAACTTCGAGTGCTGTCAGTACTGCTTTAAAAAATAGCACCTATAAAATGTAACAGCCTCAATCAGATTGAAAAAGATTCACCCACTGAAGATTCTTCCATTTCAACCATAATGAATTAATGTGGAGCTACATAGTTCAAGTGTCATTTAAACGAATGTGAATTTCCACTGTAACTTTAAATTCTAACTGAGCTATGACAAAGATATACTGGACACATCAATTTCAGTTTTTCAGTTCTTGCTAGTAAATATGGACTGTAAGTTGTGCCAATACAAATGGCCAGTTATGGCATCTAGAAAACAGTACTGAACAAGTTTTATCCCTAGTGGCCTAGTCACACTTACAGGTCCCAAAGTACATGAATCTTTCATGGATCATGGAATCCCAACATATTTGTGCTGTACTTTATGTTTTTAAAAGACACGGTCAGATTTCAATATGACAATAGCAGCTAATCAAATAGCACGCCTAAATTACGTCCTTTTTGGGTGTGTTTCTAATTGGGTAATACATAGCTTTGTACAGAAGGTGCAAATGGAGTTAAATGTAGCTTCATTAAATGCCTGTTTATGAAATACTGGATTATTGCACATTTGCTTCCATGGTACAAGGATATTACCCTCCCTTCTCATTGCTAAATGTTTAGAACTCAGGTAGAATAAAAAGAGTTGTTGGGGAGTTTGAGGATCTATTTTCAGGAAAGTGACTTAGAATTAATTTGCTTTTCTAGAATGCCACAGTGAAAGTGTGGGCCCTTCTGTTAGTGAACAGCCTCAAAGGTGGAAAACAGAGGTGGCAAGGTGTAGAGACTGGTGCTCCCCAAGCCATGCTATGCCCCACTCCATCCTGCTGCGCTTCGGGCAAGCTGAGAAAGGGCTGAGCACCTGACTCCCTCCTTCTGTGGTATGCTACTCTTTCCTTACTGTCATCATTTTTTCCCCACAGAATAAATACCTTATGCTTTTGTTAAGCTTACATTTAATTAAAATGTACAGAATTTGTGCAGTAAACTCGAATGAAACAAATAAAACAAGGGCCCCCTCTCTTGAAGGCATACGTTGTGAATGAAAAATGTCATTACAGGCTAAAAAATTTTGCAGTAAACAGGGCCTACAGAGAGAAGTTTCCCCTGTAATGACATCCATAAAATACACAAATGGCACTTTTAGTACCATCCTGAATATGGCATTTTCTGTGCTCTACACACAATCTAAATGGTTTGATCATAGAGCATAATACTCCATTGGGTTTATAGAACAATCAATGTTCCATAAAATGATGTATTTATCCAATAGTAGGCTCAGCAGTTACTGGTGTATGACATTGTAGGACACAAGCTTGGGCTCCTTGGCAGCACACATGCTGGCTGTAAAACTTATCTAACACCACTTCAACAACTTCATCTCATCTGTGGCAAGTAATTTGTGGAAGACTCAGCTTGGTTTAAAAAAAAAAAAAAACTTGTAATAAAAATTCATAGAATTTTCAGGAGAATGAAAGCTGATGACAATAGAAAGGTCACATTGTGTCTGCACTAAAGGGGTCAAAGGTTGTTGGCAGTTCTAAAACTGAAAGTAGATTTCATGCATCGCGTAGCAGATAAAGACGGCATTAAAAAGATATGTCGTGGGGTGAAACGCCTGATGCCTGTGAAAGCCTGTGCTAATATCCTATGTAAACCTCTTTGTTGCTATGAGCCAGCATTTATTTCACATTTCTAAGCCTCTCATGAACCAGTATTAAATGTTTATACATTGCTAGGTCATGTCTCAAATCTTCTGTGTAGTACAGATTGTTTTCATAGGGCCACTAAGCTTGAAAACACAGGGTTGGTTCACTGTCCTAATTAAAGAACCTTGAATATGAGGCAAGCCAAAAAACAATACCTTTCATACAAAAATTGGGGACACATATGACATTGTGATTCTTAAGCCACATACAATTTTTCTACACTTCAATTTTAAGACGTAATTTTAACAAGAATGTTAAGAAATCATACTTAATATCTCTTAAAATGAAATAATATTAACAGATTATGCTAATAAATTAAGAGTCATATTTTAATGTCACAAAAGCTTGTAAGTTTCTCAAGTGAAAGCAGGAAAAATGACAAATTAAAATTCAATGAAATATAACCTTTTAGAAATTTCAAAGCAGAGAACACATTATTCTTACAATAGCAGTCATCAACAGTTTAGCTAGTCAGATCGATGCTGATAATTGTTCTGTAATTTATTCATTTTATAGACAGTAACAACTCCTGGCATTAGAACACCCTAATCCCATGTGGCTCAGAAGAAGCAAGTGCTTTCTGAGCTAACACCACTCCACAGCATGAGGCAACCCTGCCTTATAGAACTGCCCACTTCTACACAGTATAGACTGCCCAAGCTCCTAGAGCAAAAACTCCAGCCAAATTTTCTAGGGACTTACCTAGGATCAAAGAATCAGCATTACTGCATAGTAATTGTGATAGGGTCAGAGTTACCTCTTGTCCTTCTGTCCCAGCAACTAAATGACAACTTCTTTGAGAACACAGGTTGGCTCATGCCTCGGTACTACTTCAAGGGTTAGAAACACATTCTGGAAAGTGTTACTAAAATTTACATGGCAATAAATAGGCTATCTGAGATACAAAATTAAGACTTATTTTTAGCCTCTGACATGTTCATTGAAACATGCTACTCATATTAATATGTTGAGCTGTAAAAGGCTCAAGTCAACAGCTTCTGACATTGTCAGTTCTGCTGATAACCCACTACTATTATAGACTATTGGACTATATATATATAGTTATTTTATCTTAGTTCAATGAGAAGATTTGTACCAATAGTATTTAGAAAAGACATCATGTCTGCATCTTGTACTTTGAACAACTACTATGAAGACAACAATATGTAATGTATTAATTATTGTAACTGTCCTATTAATCTGTTTTGAAATTGTCTCATTGCTATTTCTTTCTCATTAAAATTAATAAAACTAAAAAAATATGCTAGCTATAGTAGTAAGCATTATTTCTAAGCACAGTCTTGAGCATTTTAAATCTGAAGTAAACCTAAACTGGCCTGAGTTGGCCCAAGCATATGTTTAATAAATCATCATAATAATTAAAAGACATTTTGATAAATATCTGCTTTAAACCACATGTGCAAATATGAAACTATATGTTGAAGCATTATAGTGAAGGTCATTGTTAGGCCCTCAACTTCAATGGGAGGCTACTACTTCACAGGAAGAGACAAACATTATTCTGTAAAAAAAACGATCTAAGTCCATACCATTTCTGAGAAACTCAGGTACATTCATATTGTTCTGTGTGTATATACATTACTTGGGGTTGCACCCAGGGTCTTCATACTAAGCACACATTCCAAGCCCTATTTTTTTTATTTTTTATTTTTACACAATATCTCACTGAATTGCTAAGTTGCCTAGGTTAGGTTCAAACGTTTGATCCTATTGCCTCAGTCTCCCAGAAGAATGACTGGAATTATAAGTGTGTGTCATCATGCTCAACTTCCAATGAGACATAAAATTTGTTTCCTATTTTTTCTGGACATTGTAGAATTTTTTGGGGGGATTCTTGGTTGTTACCAGTGTCCTGCCTTTTTAATTATTATCATTGCTTCCCTTAACACTGACAGAAAATAATCTATAAATTCCCTGTAAAGAAATCTAAGATATCTGGAAAAAATAAAACAAGGAGTAAATTTTATGTCATGTTGGAGATATCTAATCACCCAGGCTTCCAACTTTCCCAGGAATAGTCTCCATGGGCTTAGGTACTTCCATGGGCACTGAAGAGTGACAAAGAATAAAAGACAATATTTTACCTTTAAAGTCCCAAACCCTAAGAAATACCGTATTATATCAGACCTTTACGTATATATTATCATTTTCATGCATGAAGATCTAAAAGTAATGGGAGTTTTGCACACAAATCTCACTCAGTGAGGTAAGGAGTGTCCTTTAAGGTTATCTTGACAGGCTTGGGGAGGGGAGGGAAGGCTGGTGGTTAACTGTTTCTCTGCCTTAAAAAAGCATGAGGACTATGTCACCAAGTCATAATGTACCAACATAACTTTGGACATTTGATTCATGCGATGGAAAAGATGTCTCAGGCTGGGGAGATAGCTTGCAGTCTAAGTGCCTTCCTGGCAAGCATAAGGACCTGAGTTTGATTCCTGGTACCATATGCTGTGCCTGCTCTGGAACCTCTGGTGTACCATGCTGGACACTAAAACTGGGCATGGTGGCATATGCCCATAATCCCAGCACTGAGAAAGCTGAGACAGGAGGATCACTAGGAGTCTGAGCTGCACAGTAAGACCCTATATCAAATAAATAAGATTTAAAAAATTAAAAAGGTGTTATCAAGTTTCAAAGATGATGAAATGGCACTTTCAAATTACACTATAAAATGGTCTGATCTGGTCATTTACCCATGAAGAGCACTTCTTAGGCATATAATTTACCAGCAGAGTCCCCAAATGTAAGTCTTAGGTGTTTAGAACAAACTAGGGCAGTAGTAGCAGAAGGTCAGTTCATATAGGTAGTGGCACAAAATGTAGGTACTTAGAACAACCCTGACTACTGGAGTTAGGGACGCTCTTGGATGTCTGTGCTTCTTCCAATACTGCTTCCCTGAAAGTGTGTGCTCTCAAGGACCAAGGCTTGCTCACTTGCTCCTGTGTGCTCAGGCTAGTGACAACAGATGGACAACAGTGACAACATGAGTGCTCTTCCCAATTGTCTACAGGAGAACCTACAGTCTTGGAAATGAGCTAGGGAATGTCAAGCAAGGAAAGATATCTTCCTGCAAACTTTACTAGCTAGACTCTTCCCATCTGCTGGTTGTAAGGCTGCCACTGTTTGATTTAAAGACTTAACAAACTAGTACACATTTTTTCCACATTATGGAATCTGGAAATTAAGAAACTAGACGACCTTTTCTTAAATGTCCTCTGACAGTCTAAAAACAACCAATACAGATAACACTGGGAGACAAGGCCTATTTTTCAAAAGACATACACATTATACACACCTTAAAATTATGCAAATAAGAAGCTCAGCCAATGTCATTGGAGGGCACACCTCTGACAAGGCAGATTTCAAAGGGCAAACAAAGCATATTCTACTACTTGTCTCTTTTTTGTTTTCCTGGCAAACCCTACAAAAATATCACATTCACTTTTGTAGTCATGTTCATATTTCCTTTATATTATAGCATCTTCATCTTTCCCTAGGATATGAGAGCAAACAGACATTTGTCTTCATTGCAGACACTTTTGTATGAAGGTAAAAAGCAAACCGCTTCTCAATAATAGCACAGAGGCACCATTAAAATCAAATTTACAGTAAACAGAACCTACAGCTGGGGTAAAACACTAACTGTTAGTATTTTAATTATCCGCAAAGCTTTTGGAGGTTTAACATCTGCTCGTAGCCAAATGACAGCAGCTGCTTGTGTACACTTAAAGCAATGTGGATTTCTTCTGTACATCTTAAAATGAATCATATGTTCTGGTCACATGGCTGCTAGTTCTTGCTGAGTTGATTGTGTGAGAGGAGGATGCTAATGTTTTGTGGTTGACAGCCTAGCTAGCCTGACCACAGCGAAAGTCCTTAAGTCTGTAAAGTGAAGATATTAGAGCTCATGCCACAAACAAGTGTTGGTCCAACTATGGCCAACAACGCCATCAAAGTGCTGGCATGGGGTGGGAGTATTGGTCATTGCTATAGTGACATTCCAGACAGGGCACCATGGCAAGAAGCTAAGATATGAAGTAGGGCCAGTGAGTGAACAAGTGGTGGGCCTGGGTCCCTCCTAACATCTACATAGCAGACTCAGATAGCAGCTTGATGCAGTGTTTGATCTCAGATAGAATCCATGCTGGTCCTTTTGCCTCTTTCAAACATGGAGACATGGGTAGGAAGAGTCAAGGTTGGGACAGGATACATGCTGCCATGGTCAAGACAGAAAACCTAACATTTTCTTTTAATCAGTAGATAATCCAATCTTTCTTTGAGTATTTCCCTAAACATTTACACTAAATTTTTATTTAAAACTGTAGGGTATATGTATGTGGCTTGGGCCTTAGAGAAAGTATATGCTTTAAAAAGTCAAATGAAAGGCAAATTATGAGGTCTGAATCATTGTCTTGAAATGAACAAAATGAATAACAACTAACTTATAGGCAATATTACTCTGTGTTTACAAGGAGCTTGATAGTGTTCTCAGGCTGGTAGGCATAAATTAACACTAGCATGTGGTATCACCATGATGAACATAGATGGAAAGGAGAACAAACCTGTGCACAGGCATCAAGAGACAAACACCTTAAAGGAGATGTCACACCTCCAACCCAAAGATGTTCTGTATGGAGATTGGTAAGAAACTTGTTGGAAATTTAAACCATCCCTCATGATCAAAGCTCAGGAACTCATAAGAAACATGGTTATCTTGAGCAATGTCCAAGGGCCAAATAATATCTAGTTGCACACAGAAATAATCTTCAACAAGGTTTGGAAAGGAAGATCTGAGAATATACTTCACATGGACCACCTCTACTAGAATCCCTAGGCCCACAAAAGAAAAAAATAGGCCTGACACACACAGTAGAGAACTTTAGGGATATGAGAGTGCAAGCAGGTTTTCAAACCCTGAGAAAGTGGGGTTTGGCTTGCCATTCCTCGCTTCCTGTGTGCAGTCAGCCAAATGCCTCAAGCCAATTATTCCAAAGAGGCAAGGATAAGCTAGGCTACGCACACAACTACGGTATGTGAAACTACCTGATAATTTCATTACACAATGGCACAGAATAGGTTATTACTATGTTCTAATATTCAACTATTTTTAGTGTTCAATCCAATGTGAAATTTTCATGTTTTTGAGACATATACACATGTAACATTTATGAACATACACATACCCTCAAGAGCTTAAATAAAGATGCAATCACAGCCTACAGTGTTGCAGCTAATCTAATGCTCCATTCCATCCTCTTAATACTATAGGCCTTTCATATAGCTACTGTAGGTATAAATCTGTGACAGACCACATCAATTGTAGAGATAAGGTAGGAAAGCAGGGATCTTCTTACTTAGGAGTCTCTCACTTGATGACCGACTTGACCCTTAGGAGTCAGCTGAGGTGAACATCTTTCTTTTTTTTTTTAAATCATCTATCTATCTATCTATCTATCTATCTATCTATCTATCTATCTGGTAGAGGGTCTCCCTACACAGTTTGAGCTTTTAGTGATTCTCCTGTCTCAGCCACCCTAGAGCTGGAATTACAGGATTGCACCACCACACCCAATTTTGGTAGCCAGCATGGCACACATGGAGTTCTGGAGCTGGCATGGCAAGTAATACTGGGATTGAACCCAGATCCTTGCACTTGCCAGGCAGGCACTTGGACCACCAAGCTATCTCCATGGACCCCTGAGGTGAAAGTCTTGACTCAGTGCTTGAATAACAGCTGTTGATTGTTCAAGAGCTGTGTTTTTTAGAGGGTAGCTTAGACATCTGAAGAACTGTAGTAGCTTTAAGACCTCCATAGCTAAGCATTTTGACTCAGCATCACCACAGTGCCTCTCTTCCTAAGTCATGAATATGGCCTCTTCCAACACTCATGTGGTCCAGATGCTATCACTAGACCTCACTGTGATGGGAAGATCATTTTACTGACATCGTGAGAACTTAAAGGAAGTTAGGGGATAGCAGAAAAAAGATAATTACATTAGAAAGGTCAATATTCAATGGAAAAAAAAATAGCATACTTGTTACTAGAATTTCTAGGTTTCTTACATAAGCATGGAAGAATTCAGTTGATACTTGTGATTTGATATTTGCCATTTATCATCACAATGGAAAGTTCTGTGTTCTAAGGCTAAGGAATTAAATTTTGTTCATTAGAGAACATAGATGCAAAAATCCTCAATAAAATACTAGCAAACAGAATGCAGCTTATCATTAAGAAGATTACATATCACAGTTAAGGGGAATTCATCCAAGGAATGCAGGGATGGTTCAACATATGCAAATCTATAAATGAAATACATCATATCAACAGAGCCAAAGGAAAAAAAAAATCACATCATCATTTCAATAGATGCAGAAAAAGTTTTTGAAAAAGTCTAACTCTTATTCATGACAAAAACCCTACAGAAAATTAGAATATATGATTTTTACTTCAAACTGATAAAAGCCATCTATGACAAATCAACAGCCAGCATCATACTAAATGGACAAAAACTGAAAGTCTTCACTTTAAAATCAGGAACAAGACAAGGATGCCCACTGTCCCCACTCCTACTCAATATAGTTCTAGAAATATTAAAACAGACAAACAAACAAAGAAAGAAATTTTGAAATTCTGGAAATGTTAGCTAGAGCAATTAGACAAGAGAAAGAAAAGGAATAATGATTGCAAGGGACTAAGTGTATCATTATTTGCAGATGATGTGACACTGTACATATACATAAAAGACTCCCAAACTTCCAAGAGTTGTAGATTTAATACCCAAATTCAGTAATGTTGAAGGATATAAAGTCACCACTTAAAAACCAACAACATTTCTATGCACAAATAATGATGACACTGAGAGAGAAATTATGGAAGTTGTGCCTTTCACAATAACATCCCCAAAATGAAAAGCTTAGGAATCAATCTTACTATGGAAGTAAAACATTTATACAATGAAAAGATATTCCTTGCTCCTGGATACGAATAACCAACACTGTCAAAATGCCTATGTTCCCAAATTGTAACACAGATTCAATACAATTCTGATTGGAAGTTCCATTCAACCCAGCTATTCTCCTTCTAGATATTTTTCTAAAAGAACTGAAATCATCATGCCATAGAGATATATGTACATCCATGTTGATAGCAGCATAATTTGTAATAGTTAAATCTTGGAAACAACTCAAATGCCCATCAATTGAGGAATGAATAAAAAAAGATGTATTTCTACACAATGGAGTATTTCTTAGTTAAAAAACAGATAACTTCAAGGTTTTTATAGGTAAATAGATGCAACTAGAGACTGTACTGGTAAAGGAAATAGACCAGATCTGCATGCACAAACATTGTATTGTTTTGCCAGTGTTAGAACCTGAAGGTGTAAACAAAATCTAAATGTTATAATAGATACTATGAAAAGAAAAGAATTTGTTCCATGGGAAGGAAAAACAGGCATGAGGAAAAGAGCAAACAAAAAAGGGGGAAAAGATATATTTATGTATACATGTATGATAGTTTTAATAACTGCACTACTGACCTCTGCTGATCTTTTGAAAGGAACAGTTAATGCTTAAAATTTTTAATTTTTATTCTTTTTAATTTCTTATAATGTTTTGTTATTTTGTTTTTAATCAATTTTACAGGTTTATATCTGGTAATCCAAATATGTCTTCTATATGAAGTTGACATCATGAAATATAGAACCATTATTAAATTCCTATTACTTTAATGAAATTTAAAAAATTCATAGTACCTTTCTTCTTTTTTTCTTTCTCTCTTTCTTTCTTTCTTTTTTTTTTTTTTTTTTTTTTTTTTTTTTTTTTTTTTTTTTTTTTTTTTTTTTTTTTTTTTTTTTTTTTTTTTTTTTTTTTTTTTTTTTTTTTTTTACTATTTTGTATTCTTTAAAAAGTAAAGAAAAAAAAATGTTCACTAGAAAATGTTGGCATGTTTCCCACTGTGCACTTCTTTAACTTAAGAGTGCTTCAGGTTTTAGAGAAATCACACAGGCACTCATCTAGCCTAAACTGTTCTCCTCTAACTCATCATAGGAAACATTTTATATTCATAGATGTGCACACCTTTTGTGCCTCACAGGCCACTGTGTTCAGGACTGTGGTACTCACTACAACAGCTCCCACACCTGGCATGTGACAAACCTTAGAGTACTGTGATCAAGAAAAGATAAGTGTCTATGGGAAAGGAATAAATCATATTAAAAATACCTCCAGCAAAGCAGAGCAGAGCAGAGCAGAGCAGAGCAGAGCAGAGCAGAGCAGAGCAGAGCAGAGCACAGCACAGCACAGCACAGCACAGCACAGCACAGCACAGCACAGCACAGCAAATGAAGACTGGTGTCATTGTATATGAAGCCATTTCTCACCACACTTTAAATAAGGGGGCGTCAGAAACTGATTTCTGTGGAAGCCTCTCATTTATGCATGCCTTGTGAGCCAAGATAAGGCTCTGACTACTTATATTTACACTATCATTCCACAGCTTAGAAATTTCCAGAGTGAACAGCCATAGAAGACAGTATCTTCTTCCAGGGTAAATGACTCATTTATTCATTGTCCATTATAGAAAAAGATACAAGCCTGTTGGGCAAAAGAAGGCAGGCTTGTAGTTCATGTTGAAAGATCTGAACTCTTCCAAGCTCAGTTTCTCCTACATTACAACTCACAGTGTGCACAAATGTTACCACACTTTCATATAAGCCTGGGTAAGCTGGAACTCTGGGAACTGGGGCACATGCTGTCCTTTAGCCTGCTGCTATGACTGTAATATGGTCCTTTGTCTCTGATCTAGGAGTCTCAAGCATTTTACCTGTACTCATGAATTGTGGCAGTGTAATTTCTTAGTTTGCAAGTATGCAAATATTCAGATTTCTTAGTTTGCAAGTAGGCAAATATTCAGATATTTCACTGTTTGAGACAGGTGCCTGAATTCCTTAAATCTTGCTATCTTAACCTCTAAGTTGAGGCAGTGTTACTTATGGCTCTGTAAGAGCAAATGGGACAGTCCATGTGTCACACATAGTAAGAGCTCAGTAAATGCTGGGCTTTATACTTTGAGTGTCACATAGTTTGGTTCATATCATATGAATAGGATTCATAATATAATTAATATTTATAGTTATAGAACATATTGGACATGTAATAAATGTAGACGTGGAGTTTAAAAATATTGCTTAAAGAAAGGCAGCAGACTTCAAAGTCTGGAGTAGTGTGTATGGTCAACATAGTAACATGGATGCATCAATACAAGTATGGTACAGTATACTGGTAGGATGTACATAGGGTGCCATGGATAGTTTCTAGCTCTATATTATAAAAGGAACACAAACAGGCATGAATACAGAGAAAAGAAAATTAATTTAAGTTTGAATGAAGAATGGGTCATATTTTCAAATACTTAAAGGATTAGTAGACTAGATTCATTGTACATTACTGAAGAGGCAAAATTGGGACAATCAGAAAGAAGTGACACAGAAGTGAACTTTGTCTCCACCACACCAATACAAAAAAAGCACAACACTTAGTAGCTGAGCCTCCTATTAGGAAGCAGTGAATGCTTACTTTTCTTGAGAGAACTGAAACTAGGGACTCAAGGGTCCTATGAACACTGGGTTCCAGTTACAGATCCTTGGAAGCAGGTAACAGAGATTTGGCTCATTGTTTATTAGCCCATGAACACAGAAAACCTGAGGACTGATGCATTTTGGGGAAACTGACAATTATGTAGCTATGGTAAATTATGCAAGAGCAAAAATCCAGGATACTTGCCATTGGATAGTGCATCCTCCATCTCAGCTTTAGGTTTTAAACACCATCACACAGTTCTTGGGTGATACTCTATTATCTCAAAAAAAAAAAAAAAAAAAAAAACAACAACAACAACAACAACAACAAACAAATACAAACTTTCTGTGAAATACCAAGCATTTGAGTCTGGCCAGGGCCTTGCATGGAGCACCCTTTTCATATCTTTTCTTATAAAACATACTACCTGACAGAGAGGTGCTGGTGAGCAAAATCCAAAGATGAAAGAACGAAAGAAAGAAAGAAAGAAAGAAGAAAGAAGAAAAGAAAAGAAAGAATTGCAATATAGATAGCTGGAAGAGGGCACTACTCTTGTTTTCCACAGGACCAGATTGATAACCACCTTGTCTTTCAGGAAATGACTGAGGATAGCAGGCCATTCCTACCAACTAGCTAACTTCTTGCTAGGTACTTTGCCTCTATGGCATGCAGGAGCCTCGACCCTTCTTTCTCTTCCTAGGCACAGACCTGCTCAGGGAGAGGATGTCTCTCTCTTGTCTACTTTCTGGAGGATAAAAGCTGGTCTAGGCGGCACTGAGTGTTCTGTGACTATGCCCCGAAGTGTAGGTGAGGAGACATCTTCTGATTGTGAGGTGTGTACATGGACCTGGACATGATGAGATTGCCCAGTTAGTGCCTAAATAACAGTCTCAACAGAGGGGAAAGATGTTTTGATGTCACAGTACAGGCCCTTGAGAGAGTTGCAGTAATGCCTACAGAGAGGAAGTGTCTAAACACACCAAGCAGGCAGTCATTTCCATGCATCATAATGAGTACCCAATGGTGAAGAAAGCGGTGGATCTAGAAGGCCCCTCTGTAGCTTATGAGGGACCCTCATCTACAGTTTTGGAACAGGAAATTGCTGCTGTGTCCACAGCTGCTAGGACAAATGGGTGGCAGCTAAGTGGATGTGTAACGAAAGGTCAAGCTCTGGCTTTGGAAAACAAGACAGTCAGGACTACGGAACTGTGACACTTCTGAGGATTTGGTTCGTAGAGCCCCTGAATCTCCAGAGTTTGCAGAAGGTCTCTTCTTTCTTAAGATTTGTTAGGCTAAGGGGCACCATCTCATGGTATCAGATTCCTCCCTTTGGAGATGCCCCACCTCCTTTCCTGTCTTACCTTAGCCAGGATAACTAAAATTAAAGTCCAGAAAATCCAGTTAAGGATGTGTGTGATGAGAGAGCAGTCACTGCAGGAGCTGCAACCAGCTGGGATGTACTAACTGGATCCAGGGTAGAGCTTCTGAAATAGGATTTTTGAAGTTGTTTGATTAATGAGGCCTGATGTTAGAATGGAAGAACAAGAATGTATTGTACTTTCTTGGGACACAAGACTTGGCACCCTTGGCAAGGATCTAGAAGATGGAACAAATACTTTCCTGGAGTAGCTCCTAGAAATTGGATAAAGGGATGTTGCAGGGACTTTGGAGACATGAGTCAAAACATAAAAAGGCAGATGGGAATAGAAGATAGGGATATTTGGGGAGGTCAGAAGAACCATCAGAGAATTACATTCCATGAGAAGATCCAGAGGACAAAACATTGAGAGAATCCATCAAGAATGTGCAGGGTGGATAGTTCAGAGGTGGCCTCTTCTGTAGGTCAAGGTCAGTGACAGCAGGGATGGTTTGTTAATGTCCATGGGGATGATAAGGCCCAAGGCACAAAGGTTGGGTAGAAAGGACAACTGCCTTAATGATTGCTAAGGGTAGCAAACAGGACTTGGCCTGCAGGGATCTGTGGAGACTGTATCATAAAACCCCAGGGTCTTACAGAACAGTAGACAATGAAAAAGATATCTAGTATGACAACCTCCACTCCTCCAGCCCCACTTCAAAGGTTGAAATCTCAACTCTTAAGAGTTAGCATTAAGATGAGGAACCTTTGGCAGTAATTGGGTCAAGAAGCTAACACCATCATGAAGTGATTAGTGTCTTTATAATACAAAGAGGTCCAGGAAAGAATCTGTTAGCCCTTCCATAGGTTCTGTGAACTAGGGAGTGGTTCCTCAGACACAAATTTGTTGGCAACCTGATCTTACATTTCTGTGTCTTCAAAAATAAATAAAATGTCTACTGGTTATAAGCCATCTAATTTATGGTGGTTTTGTTGCAATACCTCAAATGGACTAGCACTCAAAAAAAGGGCAAGAATGAAAGGGCCTGAGGCTTAGGGAGGCTGCAGCAATAAAATTCACTATCCTTTGTTTAGTTCTCAGACCAGAAGTAATTTTTAGAACAGGCCAGTGATGGTGCTTAGGGAGTTGGGCTCTGCAACACCATGGCTGGGTTATGCTGTATCTTTGTACTCTACCTAAAAGGATCTATAGCTACTTAATCTGGAGGCTAGACATGTGGAAAGGCCCAGCTCAAAGATTCCCAGGACTAATCCCTACTAGGTGGGTCTCTACTGATCTGACAGTTGGAGACTGAAAGTACCAGTATGGCCTCCACATAACTGGAGCTTAGATAGTATGCTGGCCAGCCTCCAACGCAGAGCAACGTATTCAGAGTTGACTTTACTAGTGATCAACATTAAAAATTTCATGGCCATGGGTTAACTCTATAGAGAGTGAAGTGGTAGGAGTTATGAGGTTATGCCACATTCAGGGGTCTGGACTGAAGTGATAGGATATGCTAAAGAAATTTAAGCAAGGAAATGAAATAGTCAAATGCATATGAAAGGAAAGAAATTGGTAGGAATACAGAAATTGTTTCTAGTGATGGCTTACATATAGGGATTTATATTGGATGTTCTTGCAAGCAGCAAAGGTAGAGAAGAATAAATACATAAAAACAAGACAAAGGAGGCAGTTTCAGTGAGGACAGAAAATGTTGAGGATCCAAACTATGTTTAAGAGGTACAATGAAGAAGACCCAAAGAAAGATTTCTATCAATAGATATGAAACACTGGGGCCAGCCAAATAACTCAGTGGATTAAAGCACCTGCTTAGGCAGATGCAAGGACTGGGTTTGATCCCCAGGGCACACTCAGACAGTGATTGAAGCTGAACATGGTGGTGTGCACTTGTAATCCCAGTGCTTGGGAGGCTGAAAACAGCAGGATCATTTATAAGTCTGACCTGTATAGTGAGACCATGTAGACCCTGAACTAAATACCTTAAAAAAACAGAAAAAAGAAAAAAAGATGTAGGGAAACAGGCACATTAAGAAGGAAAATGGAGCTTGGCTAGTCTCATGAGTCCTTCAGCCTATCATGGCCTCAAGTTCATATTACCTTAGTATTTTCGTTTAGTTTTGTATCTTCTTGTATAATATACATTTCTGCATAACATCAGATAATTAGGAAAATGTGTGGCACACAACTTTTTCATAATTAGTAGAGCAGATGATGGAATGGGAGCCCCTCCCTCAAAATGGGAAAGGAAGAAGGACATTTAATATATAGTGGAGCGCAATGAGGAAGGTAACATGGTTACCATAGTCCAAGACATGGATGGTTTTCTACGTGTAATCAAATCAGATTTCTATTTACCTATGTGGGATGGGAATCACATGCTGAGATATGGTGACTGGGGGTAATGGAAAAGAAGAAGGGAGGTGGAAGGAAAGAGAAAGAAACGAAGACACAGCAAAGGTACACATTATAGTTTGTGGTGGGCTGTCCCCCCAAAGCCCTATGCAATCATGGCAGGTAAACTTTTTGAAGGTGGAAGAATCTAGAATTTGTGACTGGTTCATTATCTAGCGCTGGGATTGAGGATATGAGCGCTACATCTGCCCTAGGGTGGGTAGCCTGTGTATAACATAAGGGAGCAAAAGAGGCCTTCTCAGCCTTGTACTCTTGTTGCTTTTGTTGTCTTTGCTGCCATGAACTGTTGCCCTCTGCCACGTGGTACTCTGAATTGAAGCCAGATGCTTGTGGACTCAAACATTCGCAAACTATGAGATGAATAATCCTTTTTAAAATTTTTTTGGGTGTCAGGTATTTTGTCTTAGAAAGGAGAGAAAAATAGGCAAAACAACATGACAGAGATGGACTAAAGATTCTCATATAAAGCATCTATAACATAGGAATAGCACTTAGATTCACTCTGTTTTAGACTCTATACCCTAAGTAAAATATTCCTTTTCTTAGTTGATATTTCCTAGGTTTCTCCTTTCCTCTCTTAACTATTGAAGTAATACTATTTTAAGGATAGATATTAGGCCAATAAAGCATTCTTTAACAGGTGCTTTCAGATCCTTCTGAGATTTGCAAAAGTGTTTGTTTATTTATTTATTTAAACTATTCATTTATGTTATGGCTGGCTCAGCAGTCCCTGTAGTTGCCTAAGCTTGCGTAAGCAGGCACTTTAAACCGCTGAGCTATCCTGCCAGACCCTGCTAAAGTGTTTTATGGAATTCAGGTCAATAAAGACAATAAGATACTTTTAATTTTTATTTCAAGAAAATCAATCAAGCAAATATATAAACACTTTCTTGTAATGATGAAGTTATTAAGATTCTCTAAGACCTACTCTGTAAGTCCAAACTTACTTAGGATGTGTTCACCTATAGGTTTTTATAGCTAGTGCTTCCCTAGTGGCTTTATCTATCACATAATTTTAGTGTGTATTCCTTCTCAGTCACGTACTGTTTAAGTTACATGTATAATGGTTTCCTGCTTACTACTTAGGAGAAGTGATCAATAGCAAATCGTAGATAAAGGAAGAAAATACTATGATAACAACTCTGAAAATTTGCCTCAAATTTATTCAGAAGGTCCTTCAGTTTTATTCATCTGATCAAGATTATTATATAGCATAGAAAGATCTCACTAATACCTTAAAACAATGTATAAAGGTGAAATACTACATTCATACCTATTCAGTACAGTAGCCAAGAGGAAAAACCATATCCAATGTAATTTTTCAGTTTTCAGGAATAATGACTGGGCATGAGCAAGAATTTGCAAATAAGTGCTTGCAAATATCAAGCTCTTATATCTTGTCATTTCAAAACAAAACATTTTAAACATAATTATTAAAATTTCTGAAAATAATCCAGTTGATTTTTTTAAAAAGCACAAAATGTCAAGAACTTTAATCATCCATTCATGTGCACATCTTCCACATTAACATCAAGCTGCAGGTTGGATTTGTGTGAGAGAACCAGGAAGAGGTCCATAGTCAGTTACTGTTGGCACCATGCTTTGGGCAACAGGCAGGCTGAGCTTAGTTGGAACTGAATGTTTGGCTATTTCCAGAATACAGGCTGTGATCTAAAAGAACTGAGGGGTGAGATCACCAGACACTGTGTAGGAGTCTGAGAGCAGAGAACCAGGCTTAGCAAGAGATGTGTACGATACATTATCAGTTGAAGAGTTAGGACAGTCAAGAATGCTGGAAAGCCAAGACTAGTGGGACAAGAAAAAAAAAAAAAAAAAAAAAGGTGACCAATTGTGACAAATGAGAAAGGGAAACCATGGGGGATGGAAGCTAACTCTACCCCCAACTGGATTGTTGTATTTTTAAGGAAGTCCACAAAATGTAACATTCAAACCAGAGTGCTGTCAAAAGCCCAAAGAAAAACTATATAAGTCACAAAAGAGGAGCTCAGACTTGCACTGCTGGGGATAAATCAGGATGGGTGC
This sequence comes from Myocastor coypus, assembly GCA_004027025.1. NCBI lineage: Eukaryota > Metazoa > Chordata > Mammalia > Rodentia > Myocastoridae > Myocastor > Myocastor coypus. The sequence goes on from PVJA010006539.1 coordinate 63,742, forward strand.
AGGTCAGTACCACTCCAATGCTGTTGTGGCCACTTTGGCCCTGAGCACATGGTCACTGAGTCATGACATCTAGATATATCATATTCTAGATAAAATTAGAAGATAAGGCGACCTGATTAGTGGCTTCATTAATATAAAGACGAAAAGAAAGAAATGTAGAACCTT